>JASANF010007723.1:0-25000 GCA_030248245.1 Trissonchulus sp. WLG1_4
AATGACATTTTTGTGCAAAAATCACGTAATTTGACTTTTCTCTAAAATTTTCAAAAGCCCATAACACCGACTCTACAAACTATTTTTAGAAAAGGAAAAAAACGGGTGGGGATATTTTCCTAAAGAGAATGTGGTTAAAGTTTCGAAGCCGTAGTCCGTTTTTAGCTTGAGTTATGCGGGCGCAAAAATTACACTGAAATGTCAAAAACCACGAAAACGACATTACCCCCTTAAAACACCTTTTAACCAGGTGTAGTGGTCCTAAATAGAGAGTTTGCGTTGCTAAGTCATGAGAACCCAGACCCTGTTTTCCAAATAGATTCGTCTCAAAAACTACTTATCAAGTGCCCAAAACAAGACGGACAGCGGCTGCAGTCCGCCCATGTGAAAACTGTGTTAACGGAAACTGTATAATGAGAAGTAAATTTTTGTGAGAAAACGGGGCTTAGAAGAGAACTCGAAAAAACAGAAATAGAAACTTGAAAAAAGAATTAATATAATGAAACAATCGCTTTTAAACGAAACAGAATTTTAATTTTCCATCATATTAGTAGATCGTGTGGGTTATTTCAACGTGAGACGGTATTTTGTATTCAATTTTAATTATCATGTATTTATTTTAGGTTATTTTTTAGGACAATTTAAATCTTCGACCATGAATATTTTAATTATTCTGACACTTGCTGTCGGTGTTTCATCTGCATTGCTAATTCAAGAGATTAATACAGATTGTCCAATCAACAGTCCATTGTCTGTTAAGACGTGCCAGTTTATCGAACTGAAACAATTAACTGTTCTGCTTTGTTGTTGGTTCCAACTCCTTATATCGCAATTATTGAATTATCAACTCCACCTAATGTCCGTCCTTTACTGAACTTATCATACCGAATTTGACAGAGAAATGTTTACTTACTATTTGTGCTGATAAGAACAACCCACGTTGTGATTCCTCCTTTGAACAGATAGCTGTAACCACAGATGTACATGGGGGGGTCTGGGGGGGGCAAGCCCCTCCAGATTTGAAATTCCGGGACAAGCCCCCTTCAGATTTCACCCGTCGGGACAAGCCCCCCTCCTTAGATGCTAAAAAAAGGTGCCTAAAAAAAAATGCCCCTAAAAAAAATCTGAATTAGCTCCAGATTGCTGTAAAATGCTTTAAAAAATGAGCAAAAATTGAAAAAACCGCTAAAAACATTTTTGTGAAATTTTTCCTTTTTTAGGCGAAAATTGAAAATTTTTGTCTTTTTGTCGGTTCAAGCCCCCGAAACGTCGTGACAAGCCCCCACCTAAAATTTAAAAAATTCCGGGACAACCCCCCCCCCCCGACCGAGACCCCGTGTACATGTATGGCTGTAACAAATTCATTAAATCGTCGTCAACACCATCGGCGAAATCGAGCCAAGTACCTTCCAGCTGGTAACCGGTATCCAACGGTAGTTATTGTGTTTTTGACAAATAATTACAATTTTTTTATGACAAGATAACACCTTGGGCAAGAAATCAAAGCAAGATATTACACATGTCGCAAGTACAGTTTTTGCAGTCAACGATGACAGATGCCATTATTTATGGAAAAAACTCCTTATCACGGCTGCTACCTTATTCACACATTAATACCTGAATACAAATTGATCAATTTATTTGAGCCTACAATGCCGTTTGTTGGTATGTTATCCTATATCAACAGAGAGTATGACGTAGGCTGCTATTCGTCTGGTAACTGTGATTGGGATACAATGGACTACTCGCTTAGTCGCTGTTATGGAGCAGACAGTTTTGTGCTTAGTCCACCAACACCGGGACAGCGTAATTGGTGCAAAAAAACATCCAACACTATTGCTGCAGCCTACGGACCCTGTGTTTTTATGAATATTGTCACACTACGATTTATATACGAGTAAACGACAATTCTACAGAAACACTGCTGACTGCTATATTACGTGGCACTCACAGCTTTTTAAATCCTTAAAGCCAGCTGATATTGCCCGTAAAAGATCGGATATAATTTGAAGTGCTCCTATTGTACTGGAGCGTCGTGTCAAAGGAGGCAATAATGATGCAGTCTGCTCACGACAAGCGAAAATCCCAAAACTAGAAGATGCAGTATGCAGTCAGCAACCAGTCGTGATTGAACAAATAAAAAGTAATTGCATTGTGCAAGTAATGAATGAAATGGGGATCGACTCGGTTGTGCATTTTTCCGACTGCGGTGATGGTGAACACGAATCTGGAAGACTAGTTCCACTTACCAATGCTGATAATTACATGGATGGAACGCACACAGAAGACACAATGTCTGTTGGGACTGTAAGTGAAGCTGATTTAGTGATGAGTAGTATTGGTTTTTTTGGTGGCAACAATCACGACCTAAAATCAATGAAGATATGCAGAAAGCACCTAACTGAATTCTGAAAAGTTGCATTCAAAGATTATTTAATTGGCAGAACTGGAGTTCTCAAAACAATGAAAAAAAGTGTCAAAATTGTGCAATGCGTTTTTCCGTCAACTCCATTCGCAAATGATCATCAACTCTGCGAAAAGAGGAGACCGGCATGCATCTCATGTTTCGAAACGACATTCACTTGCCATTATGAGATTATATGGTAAGCTGGTTCCTGTTGGCCTTCCTGTTTGTACTAGGCATTTCAATGCGGCCAATCGTATCACTGAAGAATATGAAAACAAAGTGAAGGTACACAGTCAATCAGCTGAAGCCGATGCAATCAATTCAGCATATCATTTACGCCTTCGGAGTGCCCAGTGCTACGAGGAAGCAAAAGGGTCATCACAGGAAAGCACAAAATCACTGTTTTGCAGTAGCCAATCGCGTGACGGCGAGTATGATGTGTCGTTGGTGCCTTCATGTCCTTTACCATAAAATAGACTAGAACGTTATTGCCGACATTTGTCCATGTTAGAACAGAGGGTTGGATTTCTAAATGGTACTCTACAGATAAATACGCTGACCTGTCTTATAAGTCTAAGCTCGATAAAATGTATGCATACAAACAAGCGTCAGATATTTTGGCTTACACTTTAGTTGGTGAAGACGTAGAAATTTTCAAAAACGATATACAAGCTTCTAATCAAAAGAAATGGAACATTGGAGAAAGCAGCTTAACTTCTATTCTGGATAATACAGCACCACTATACGAGTCCCTGGTTTCACCTGAACAAAAGCAACTACTGTTAGGCAGTGTTGCCTTGAATATACATTATCAGGTGTTGTCCGATCATGTGGCAGGCATCACTTCCTACATGTACACAAGATCGCGTAATTTAGCTCGACACTACATATCACAAGGCTCTCCGCCACAAACAAAATCTAGTCACAGTAAAACATTAAACCGTCAACGAATGGATCTTTTTTTGGAGTACATAATTGACAGAATGACTCCAATGCCGTGGGGAATGAAAACAACAAGAATCCAGTGCGTTGAGAAAGTAGAAATTTCCCCGTTTCTTAGTCAAATCGTAAAGAAGAAACAAATAAAAGAGTTCAGGGCGTATGCAGAGCAAACTGGAAAGTCAGATAAATTATTGGCTGATTCTACGTATTACAAAATACTCAAACTGCTTAAAATCAAGTACAGAACCGCAGTAACTGAACTCGATTACAAAACAAACGCTGGATTAGAAGCGTTTGATCATTTGGAACAGCTGTTGTGTAACCTGAATGAAAAAGAACAGGTTGGTCAGAAAGAAATGGGGCAGCGGAAACAAGACTTGCGCCAAGCTAAGTCTTATTTGCGAGGGGATTACAAATACCATGTTACAGCAAATTCATCGGTTGCAGATCACTGTACTACCTACGCTCTTAGTGACCCACAAAACCCGTTGTGGAGAACTCAATGTGATCACAGTCACAATGATCAATGCCAACGTTGCAGGCATCTCAACAGTACTTTAGAATATTTTCGGACACTTGTAAACGGTGTTACATTTGAAGACCCACACGAAAAACTGCAAGCTGTGCACGATGTCAGCAAATGGATTAACAGCATTGTTGAAATGGAGTTGTGCAGCAAAGTTCAGCTAGAACAGAAATGTTGAAAAATTTACAATACGAAGAAGCATGGATAATAATGGACTTTGCAATGAAGTCTCTCAGGGAAGATCCCTCTCATCCTCAGGGCGAGAGGATCAGACAGCATTTTTTGGAAAGAAGGGAATTAATTGGCACATTTCATATATTGTACGTAAAAGTGAAGAAGGATTTGAGTACAGGATATTTCTGCACATGTTTAGTCAGGTACAGGACTCGATGACAGTGTCAGCTGTGCTTAATGACACAATTATTGGACTAAAACAAGAATGGCCTGAGCTGACGCGAGTATTTGTGCAGTCAGACAATGCTGTATCGTACCATTCTGCAGCTATTTTGGCTTCAGTCAATGCCATCAATTGAAATCATGACATTTTCATCAAGCGCTGAGATTTCAGTGAAGCACAAAACGGTATGAAAACCATTACTTACTATGTTTCTAAACGTTTGGTGTATTCAGGTTCGGACTAGGCACGATCACCAAATCACTTTTTGAGCACGGTTACTTCAGAAAACTTTCGATGGTAGACACTAACTTAGTGTTATAGCTTATGAGTACACATCCATCCGTGAGAAGGAGTAATAGCTTGTAAACAAGTGTATAAATGCGTAAAAAAATACTGCTGCCATTTTAAAAAAAATTTGTGCAAAACAAGTGTTGAAATATTTGTTTTACAGTTCATTTTTAGGCGAAGGTCCATGTGATCAAACGGCGTCTGCGGTCAAAAGACGGGTTCGTGAGTATGTTAATGAAAACCATCCAGCCACAAACGCTCGGCAGCATGCAAAAGCTGCTCATTCAGACGGGGGTATACGAGGGGTGACGACAGTAATAGTAGACCATGTTTTCACTTTAGAAAACTCGGGGTACATACCTTCAAATGTTAAAAAAAATCAGTCATTATCTAATTTCAAATTTTCAAAACCATTGTCAGAAACCGATGATGCTATGGTCAAAGTTTGGAGAGCTTATAACATTGGTTCTGGTGATGTCATAAAGATTCCACGCGAGAGTGAAAAAATTTCATGGATCGATGTCGAATCAAGCATTGTGAAGAACTCACGAGAAGCACACTTCATACTTATGAAAGCTCAGAAGGAGTCGTGTCAAAGTTTTGAAGATGAAAGTGCTCCTGCTGAATCGGGACTCAGCTAAAAGTTTGAAGAAAAGAATGAAAATTCATGCTACAAATTGTTTCAATGTCCTGTCAAAAACTGTGTCAAGACTTTCAACAAATATGGAAATCTGGAAAACCACATGCGGCTGGGTCAGTTTCAGGTCATTCTGTTTTTAGTGCACAATTCTGCTAAAATTACGATCCTTACACCAATGGAAAATGTAGAAAATTTAGATGTAAGCAGAGGGTTCCATAGGCTAGTTCTTATTAGTAAACACGTGGATATAAGAATCTACATCGGCAACAGTCACTCGGTTTTTTACTTTAAAACTATGTTTTTAGGCAATCACCTATATTACCAACAAGCTGAAACAATGTCGGACTATGTTATAAAACGATACAGCACAATAGCCACCGATCGTATCGTACAAGAAGCCTTGGACAACAGAATTCCGGAAGTCGCCCGTAACTCAGTGACAGGTTGACTCATATTATGTCCTCTAAATAAATAATATTTTTAAGTATTGAATGTTTATCAATCAAATCAACCTTTTTTGAGAAATAGTATTTACTGCAAAAACACTTGCATACATTTCACGATGTTTACAAATAGAATCAATTTTACGTTTCCATTTGCACTTTTAAGGGTTTTAAAATACAGACTAAATGCTTTTTAGGCTCTAAGTCGGCTCCACCCCGGTCTGGATAGGGGGTCTTTGTCTTCTTATAAGTTGTTGTTGAACTAGATAACGAATGCAACAATGTTTCAGCAAATTAAGTTCACAAAAACTAAGCCACTCATTACGTTCAAATATGCATGATTTTTAGATTTTTTCTTTTACGAGCAGCCGTCGCTGGGATACGCATTAAGAAAACCTCCCTCACGCACAAGGTTTTCTGCAAATGTCAGACAGTTTTTGAATAACAAATTCAACGAACGTGACTCTAGTGGCAAAAAATTTGATGCCCGGGATATTGCTGCTTCGATGCGGACTGCAAAAGACCCCAATTCCGCGAAACATTTATTTGCGCCAAATGATTGTTTATCATGGCAACAAATCGCCTCATACTGGAGTTCAACGGCAAAAAAGTGCAGGCGAGGACAACGAGAAATTGAAAACACTGATGACATAATTGTAGAAAATTGCGGAAGCACCGGACGACCTGTACGTTAACGATCCAAACGTGGGCACTGTTGACGATTTGATTGAAGAAACAATTACTGACGTTTTAAACAAGTTTCGTAATTAGCTAGTAAAAGTCATGCTGCGCTTTGGAATGAAACAATGAAACTGTTTTGAATTCAAAAAACATATACGTTTTGTGCTTTCGAATGTGACTGTAACATCACCGATTACATAACACAAAAAATTTTGAATGGGAAAATACTTTGTCCTTTGATTTATATAGTGTGAATTCTGATATGCAAAAAAGGTGACACGTAGAACAAACAAAATTCACAGTTTTTAAGCAAAAAGTTATGAACATAAATTCAGGCTCAATAGTAAATTTCCCTAGTAAACGTGTAAAGCAAGTGCATAGATGCTTTTTCAAAACTTACAGGCAATCTATTGGAGTCGCACAGCATATATAAACTTTCAAAACCTTGTGAAACACAATTGGGCTCTTGAATATCAGTTGCTGCAGACACTTGGAAACCAAATTTAGGTGTTTATTGTGAAAACTAATGGCACAGTAATAATATTCAAGCATCATAATTATGCTACCATGTAAAGTGAAAATAAAATTAATATTAATAAATAATATGGTTTATTTAATTATATAATAATTGGACTAAAAAAGTATATGTATTCATGATTTTTGCTTGGACTTGTTGAGTTATTGTTGCTGCCATTTTTGACACACAAAGGATTAATCGATATAGCTAATTTTTAGGTTTAAGTTAAGGGTCATAAAGACAGTTAATTAGTTGTAATAAATTTATCGGTACAAATGATACAAACAGAAATATTGACCAAAATAATGAGCTTTTTGTGTTTTTATTGCACGAGCTAAGTTAACTGACAAAACTTAACTTAATTACTGTATCAGATACATACATTCACCAATGAAACTAACCATATCGTATTATACCTGGGTCTATGGTACGCACATACATTGGCAATTTGGTGCATAAAAGCAGTTTATTACTGTCCAGACAGGACTTTTAAGTCCGAGGTAGTCACCAGCCAGTACATGCAAATTTTCAGTTTTTGGCATTTTTGACCCCCGGAAAATTATTCGATTTTGCTAATTTTTTGATATGTTTTAGAACTTATAAAATGTGTTAGATTCCGTTTTAAAATTTTCGGAAGCGGGATTTCCCGGTATAGTTTGGGGGCAAAATGTGTTTTGGCGAAAATAGCATTTTTGGAAATAATGGCCAAAATTTTTACATTTTTTGCATTGAAAAGCAAAAACAACATTTGATTTGAATTTTTCTTTCAGCTAATTTTACACCTAAATTTTACAATAAATTTTTATAAACAATTCCGAAAGTTTACTCAGACATTGATTTTTCACTCGAAATGTCAATTTATAAAAGGTCGTATTTCCCGCCAGGATCAATTTCGGGAGCTAAAACTTTGCATAACTTAATAAGTTATGTGGTAAAATGTTTGGACAAAATTTGAGCCCGATCGAAGAAACTCGATTTTTTCGACTGCGAAAACCTTCCTTGATTTGCTCTGAGAACGTGTCTTAAAAAAACTGAGTTGCCGGAGTGCCACGCCATAGTGAAACCAGTTTATTTGTCCTATATTTTTGCTCGTATGTACTTGCTTTTGTCGATCTGACTTGCTGCACAACCAAACGTTAAGAAAAATTTTTCAATTCCACTTTTCCATGTAACGCTTATAAACCACAGTAAAGGAATGTGTTCAATAAGTTACCATCTTTTCGCGTTAGTGTTTAGTGTATAGACAGGCATTACTTCAAATTTCTTTTGTTAAAAACTATTTCCTCGCAGTGATTCATACAAACATCTTTACTAATCTTACGTGTTTATTTATTTATTTATTTATTTATTTATTTTTTACAATCTATTGACCTAATTTCACAAGTCACTTGTCTCGAGTTTCAATTGCAATGTAACAAGCACTTTTGTTGACAAACTTACATATATATTTTCTGCAGATTATGCCATTGCACAGCACATGAAAGCCGTTGATGTGCCCTAAAATTGGCAACGGGAAGACATTTTAAGACAACTAGTCGATACGATGCTCACACGACTGACGACGAGTATTGAAAAAATACTGTACTCAATTTAGTCACTTTTACATGTCAATTTTATGCTTTATAAAGTGGTTCAATAAACGTAAAAAATACAGGCGTCAGGCGAGAATGCGCTGATTTAAAATTTGGAATAGCTAGTTGTGCAAGAACAAATTTTTAAGTGATTGGAGAGAACAGAATTTAGTGTCAAATATATACTTTTCACTTCTAAAATATTCAACTGGAATTAAGGGAGTAGTGTCGCAAAAGAAGTTTTGCTCACAGGTTGTGAAAAAAGAGCTTTTTGCGTTGAAATAGTACCTTCAATGAGAAGCTGGTCCAACGCTGTATGGTATCAAATAATTACTGCCAGCCACCTTACTACCAATATCGACAAATATCTTAGACCAATCGCTATTAGTAAGCCAGACATCACACAATAGGGACATAAAAGTTCGACAAATCAAGCCAGATATTAGATTGGCCAGCTTGTGGAGTACACATAATGTATAGACGCACAATTAATGTATATGTATAGACTGCTTAAGGGGGGGGGGCTGCCCAGGTCAAAAATCAAAGTTCTCCAATTTGCTTATTTTTACATATGTTACTCTCCCAAGGCACCCCAACTTCAGATAAGGACAATTAAGCTTGAAGGTGCACTTTTGGTTCCGTGCGTTGGTCAGTGTATTAGGTACATAAGCAAAAATACGCAAAAAAGCCTAAATTAATAAACAAACCAAATCTACACAATACAACTTAAACATGGATTTAAGCTATACGCTTGTTTTTTGTAAAACACGACACTAACAGAAACATGTATACTTTGTAGCACGGTCTAGCGTGCTCTCATGTATTTGTACGCACGCTGTGCGAGGGAAACGCTGAGTGCTACGCACGACGGTTTCCCTGCACGCGCGCATTCAGATGTAAGAAAACAGGCTCCATCGTGCTATAAAGTACTTGTATGACGACTTAAAATCTAAATATGACTTAAAAATTAAAGAAATTGCAAAAAAATCAGCTGTTGGGAATCGAACCTATGTACAACGTACTTCTGATCAGACGCCTTAACCACTAGGCCACAGCTCCATCGGCTGATACTGCTAAAACTAGTGCTAAGTTTGTACATAATACCGTAACTTACGTACGAAATTACTGCATAATTCTGTTAAGCTACAGATTTAAGGCTAAATGCCTTATTTGTTATTTCCATGCCACAGATACATACATTAATTAAAATGCTTAGCTTCAACACCATGATTTTTACATGTGTACAGTTTTATTGAGTAGACAACTTTTAGTCAAGTGAGTGTGAGCAGTGGTGGCTCAGTAGGTAAGATGTCGTGAATTATAATTTGTTTGTTTTTATGGGGTCTGGCTAAAATCCAGCCCCAGCCCCAGCCCCGGCCCCAGCCCCAGCCCCAGCCCCAAGTGGGTAAAACCCAGCCCCAGCCCCAGCCCCAAGTGGGTAAAACCCAGCCCCAGCCCCAAATGTATAAGTGGGTAAAATCCAGCCCCAGCCTCAAATGGGTAAAATCCAGCCCCAGCCCCAAATGGGTAAAATCTAGGGCAAAAAAGTTAAACTTTAACTTTAACTTAAATTAAAAAAGTTAGGGGTCTTACTTTAACTTTAACTTGCAAAAAAGTAATGGCGTTAACTTTAACTTTACTTTAACTTAAACGCGAAAGCCTTTACTTTAACTTTAACTCTTTTTAGCCAAAAATAGTTACTTTAACTCAAATGCTAACTTTTTTTATACTTTTACGTTTTCGTACTTTTTTACAACTTTTTTGACGCTGCTTCATTAACGTAAACTAATTGTGTAATTGTCAATTTGTTCGTAGTTTAAAATACATCTACTGCTATGTGCTACGGTCAGAGCTGGTAGTCTGGTTAAAGGCCTATTCACACGAGGGCACATGAGCGGGCGCATTGCATGGCGTACGCCATGGCGCACGAGTGGGCGCATGAGTGACACGCTCTAACCAAGCGCTTTGTGAGACCTAGTCATCACACATTTCTTTACTTTGATTATGAGGTGACGCCTGCTCAGCCGCAGTGGGTTTTTAGGCACTGCAAGGTTATTTGTCTTCTGTTTTTCGCAGCAAAGTTTCATCATTCTGTGGCTTCGTTAGACTGGTAAGTGGTTGGAAGTTGGCGGACAGGACAGATCGGTAATTGGTTGATGGTTAGGAAATTACCAGACGGCGATCAAACCATTCCAGGACAAGTGGGGCCGATGGTTAGGAGATCGTTAGGATCAAACCATCCCAGTACATATTCTGAGCTGGAGAGCCTATTCCACCAGAGTTCTGTAGGAACCATCGGATGGGAGATGAGTCTGTTTGGCTCTGAGTAGGCGCTGATTAGGCAGTGGGTTACGAATGTGGCTGTTTCAATTTTTCTGCAGTAGCTGATGATTAAGCTTCTGAGGTCCTTCTTCCAGAGTTTCCACGCCACAGATTTCGTGCATCCAAGTTGTCGGCGACCGGCGTGTAAAATGACAGTCCGGCGTAGGTCTTCAAGCATCGGTTCAGCATTTTTTGGAGCTTTGAGATAGCAGCGCAGTTCGATGCAATTGCCCCATATTCAAGGATTAGCCTGATAAACTCCTTGTAGACCTGGAGTCGCAGTTTTTATGTTCTACCACCGAGGGATTGATGCACTCAAAGTCTCAGCCTGGCCTGTAGCACCGTTTCGTCGACGTGCTGGCGAAATGTGCCCTGCCGATTGAGTGTCACCCCTAGGATCATTGCCGTCTTCACGAACTAGATGTATTCATCGTTGATCTTGTTTCTGAATGGGATGCCACGGATTTCGCCTTCATCAAGTGACTTGATGAAGTGCATCACGTTGGTCTTAGTTGCTCTAAGGGACATCCGCCAGTTGTTGCAGTAGTTGCCACAGTCATCCACAGACAGCCGTCTCAAGTCGTTTCCATTTCGCTTCGTCCCATAATCCAGAGGGCTACGTCGTCGACATACTGGCTGGTCAAAACTACAGTAACTGCGCTTGACGTCGGCATGTCGTTCTTGAAGAGGGTGTACAGCAGATGGGACACTACCGCGCCTTCTGGCACACCGGCTGATGGCTGGAGTCTTCTGATCAGCATAACCCCTACCTTGACTCGTAGGCTTCTGTGTTGGAGGAAGCTGGAATTCCACCATAGGATCTTGGTGGGAATGATCGTGGTATTGTCGCCAGAGTTCCTATTGCATTCCGTGCCACACCCTGTCAATAGCCCTTTCGATGTCAGCGATCACCGCAATGATGTGTTTTTTCTTTTCTGCGGCCTGAGTGGTATATGCATAATGAGGACATCTTGAGTTAGCCGGCAGAGGTGGACAAATGTGCTGCGTCCTTCCCGGTTGCCGCTTTGCTCTGATTTGAGCACGTTCGCTTCTTCCAGTCTGACATAGACCCGGCGGTTGATGATTTTCTCCAACAGTATGTTTATCATTGGAAGCAGTGTGATAGGTCGGTAGCACTTGAGAACTTTGGAGTTCTTTCCTGGTTTTGGGATCATCGTCACCGTTCCAGATTTTTAGGCTTAAGGGTGGAAGCCGACATGGAAACTGGCGTTGAACAGGGCAATGAGTACAATGAGAACCTTGGCAGTGAGCGCAGTACACCAGTGGTTTCCAGATGCGATTCGATTCTCCGCCCATGGTTTGGTGGGAAAATGCGCTGGTTTCTTTTGCTGGGTATCGAAGATTTCACGCTACTGGTTCCGGAAGATGGCATCCAGCATGTCGGAAAATGCGTCGGCCTTTTGCTGGCTTGTGTGGTAGGTTGTCTTCTGACCAGTGTTTCTCAATGTTTCTGTTTCTCACGGTTTATCAACTGTCTGAACGGTCACAGCCAGGTTTCGTCAAGCAGCTCCTCTGGACTTGATCAGGGCCATCAACTCTTGGCTTAGATTTCAATTCGCGTGAAATAAGGACTTGCCGGAGTCGATTAAGACGACATCTAAAAAGGTGAATCTAAAAAGACCTTCCTGAAAAATATTATGACGATGCAGTCAAAGCTAAAGAAACGACAAAAGGAAAGGTAATTGGCGATAATTGGCGTAATTCCGCATGCCTGCTACAAGTGGTGCCGAAACCCGATTTTGATTACGCACCCAATACAAGTGGTGCCGAAACCAGATTTTGATTACGCACCGAATACAAGTGGTACGAAACCCGTTTTTTTGGTGCACCAATTGCATGTGGTGCCAAGTTTGTTTTTTCTGCTGTTCAGTTGTGCCAAACGGGTCGAAACAGTTATTCTGTTCTGTTATTGATGTTCTGAGGTACCACAGAGTTATTTCGAAGCTGCTTACGTGATCGAATTGTTTTTATTGCGCTTATTGGCACACAGAACTGTTTGCTGTTACTTGATTTTGTATTAGACGACCGTAAAAAGTACTACTAGACGACGTTTTATTTTTGAGGTCAATTTTTTATTTTATTTTTATTTTTACGAACAATTGTGAAGACCTGTTTCAAGTAACGAGAAATGGACAATACCAAGGCAAGACTTTTATCTTGATTTAATGTTTAATTTAAATCGTGTAAATCGGGTTGTAGTAACTCTGAGACTGAAACATTATTTGTAGACTTTAATCAGACTTAAAAAAAACAGTCTTCACTAATCAAAGACTATAACTAAGGTTACTAATCTGCAAGTTAACAAATGTACTCATGACCTTTTCGAATTTCTCATAGACACCTTCTTGCTAGTGCACTTCATATAAACAGTATATACCGCATAACTATATTGCATACCATTTATGAAGGCCGCCACTTAGCCTAGATGCGCAAGTAACCTCCAGCCAAAGGAAAATCGATTGTCTTACAGTTGACTTGGTGTAAAGGAGGCTAAATTTGGCCCATCAAGTTGCATTGCGCTTATATGCCTAATTTAGAAGGAATCCAATACTACGACCAATTGCTATATTTTGTACTATTTAATTCTTCAAAGTAAGTGTTTTTTTATGTCATTATATCTATCGATAGTTATTACCAAATTCATGCATGGAAAAAACTCCGCATGCCCCCCTACAGTATCCTCTGACATATCCAAACTGAGTTAACACTTCAGGATTTTGTAAGGTCTTCTCCAGTGATCCGTCTTTTTTTGGTATTGTGAAAGCCCATCCCTACGCTAATTTACATTAATTAGCAAACCGTCCGCTTTGGAGTAATCACTACCAATCATTAAATCAATACTATGTCTAGTTAGAGGCTTCTGGGTGTTTTTTACGCGGCCCCCTCAGGGGCCGCGTATACACTATATTCAGAATCTCAAATTTCTATATAATTTCTGGTAGGTCGATTTTCCTACGTTAAATTACACTGGTTGGGGAGGTAGGTCGCTCTCACTGTTTAAATGCAATTTCGCAAGACAGAAAGAAGGACTCCGCGAAATCAAAACAGTGAACCACCGACCTTCTGATTTGTATCAGATCCTCAGTAGATACAAGAGAATCTACTATCCGAGCCAACCGGGCTTAAGAGGATTGATTCTAAAAGTATTGTTATTGCAGAAATCCAAAATGACTCCTACGTAAAGCTTTTGTAATTATTGTTATTACTCTATAATAATAATAATAGAGTTTTCACGTTTATAATTAGCAAAATGCGATAAAATATTGTTTGAACTGCACTCTGCAGTAGTTAACAGGCTGGTAATTTTTTACACTAACTGATGTTACCATGTCATACCTAACTTGTAATGATGAACAGTGCGGCTCGGTAGTCTAGTGGATTGATTCTCGCTCAGGGTGCGATAGATCCCGGGTTCGATCTCCGGACGAGCACGCTTTTTATATTTTTTGCAAACTCTTACCTCTGCTTGCAGAGGTATTAATAATTGTAAAATAAAGTTACTAAAATTGTTTTACTCACAACTCAGCCGTCAATCTCTTAACGGCGGTAAAATAAACTTCCTTTTGTTAAAAAAAATTACGGCAGGCGCTCAATTTTTCCTGTGAACTATTGACGCTCCGGCATTATAAAAGAATAATTTTTCACTCAGTACTCAGTAGACGAGTTTGCTGATTTTGATAAGTAGCTACAGTTCGTCAGCGATTACTGATTAGTAAGGCTTTGGAACGAATCAGCAGTACATGTGTACAAAAAACGGCATTTAAAAATCAATTATCCACAAATAATGGCCGCGTTTAATATTTCCTCCGGAATATTGACACTCAGTACTTACAATGTAACCACTTCTCACTCAGCAGAAGAGCTTGCTCGAAGTATCGAATTACTCTTGTTAACAACAGGTGACATGTAAATTAGGAAACAATCTCGTTTTGTATGCATAACAATTGTGAAGGTAAAAGCAAAAGAACTTAACAAAACATCATTCCATGTCATTGCACTAGTAAACGCTTTCTCTCTCACACTGTATCAGTGGATGTGCACAAGTAAGCTCACGCAGGAACAATGGCGAATGTATGACTTTGAATATTAAGTCGATACGGCGCGTTTTTTTACCGAATTAAATAGGCTGCATTTCGGTTTAGTAATGGCGTATTGAATTAAAAGGACGAAGCGAGGTAGAATGTTAACTGCTTAATTTTAGTATAAACCCACTCTAAGGGCCTGTCCACAAATTAGGATTAACTGGATTAGATTAACTGAATTAACTGGAATAACTCAACAAAGAAGTAGAAGACCTTTTTTCAATTTGTTTACAGTTGCTCCTCTGTCTTAATTGCATAAACATGCAAGGGCTTGGAGATATACTCAACATCTGTGTAAAGTTATTGTAGTTAATTCAGTCAATCTAATCTCGTTAACCCACATTTGTGAACAGCCCCTAAGACTACCACTGTAATGAACAAATTTAACTTGCACAATTGATAGTAACGGGCATAGTTAGTTAGGTATATATGTCTCAATGCTTTAGTCGGTTGAACGGACATATGTGAGGTGCTGTAAGTAGGAATATATATACTCGGATGATAATCCCATAATTGCAATTAAATTTTTAAGCAATGCAGAATTTTGAACTTAAAGTATGAATATGTATACTCGGATGATAATCCCATAATTGGGATCAAAATTTTAAGCAATGCAGAATTTTAAACTTAACTTTTTTAAAAAAAGTTACTGATCCAACTTTAACTTTAACTTTTTATAAAAGTTTCGGGTCTTACTTTAACTTTAAGTTTATTGCAAACAGCATAACTTACTTTAACTTTAACTTTCAAAAAAAGTTAAATGTTGTACTTTAATTTTAACTTTAACTTAAATTGACGGCTCCCCTTAACTTTAACTTTAACTTTAACTTAAATAAAAATGGCTTAACTTTTTTGCCCTAGAAAATCCAGCCCCAGCCCCAACTGGGTAAAATCCAGCCCCAGCCCCAACTTGGTAAAATGCAGCCCCAGCCCGAAATGGGTAAAATCCAGCCCCAGCCCCACATGGGTAAAATCCAGCCCCAGCCCCAACTGGTAAAATCCAGCCTCAGCCCCAAATGGGTAAAATTTAGCCCCAGCCCCAAATGAGTAAAATCCAGCCCCAGCCCCAAATGAGTAAAATCCAGCCCCAGCCCCAACTGGGTAAAATCCAGCCCCAGCCCCAAATGGGTAAAGTCCAGCCCCAGCCCTAGCTGGGTAAAATCCAGCCCCATCCCCAACTAGGTAATTTCCAGCTCCAGCCCTGGCCCCAGCCCCAGCCCCATATCCCACGCACGGTCCCAGGCCCCCAGCCCCCAGCTGGCGAAACCCAGCAGCGCGTTCAAATAGGCGAACCTATGATACAGGGCTTTAACTGGTCGTGTCACTGCTTCAGTACTGTGCGTAGAAAAGTTCCGTGTTCGTCTGGCGTACGACGAGCTTCATTCTGCGCGAAAAGTGACGAAGCTTCGCCAAAAGTGACGAACAGTGGCCAGAAAGTGACGAACAAAAAATTGTCAATTAACTTTTTCACATTGAAAATAGTTTTGGAGTAGGTGTGTTTTGATTTCGCAATTTTGCTGAATTTTGATTTTGATTTTTGATGCGTTGCCAAAAATTTGGAATTTTTGAAGCACAAGCTCTCAGGGCATTCATTGCGACTAGAAACTTGCGCTCGTCCATGTTCTAAATTTTTATTCTGTTTAAGGCCACTGTTTATTTAGTTTTGATTATTTCCAGTACACTGTCAAATTGAGAATCGAAATAAGTAACATTTCCCTTTTCTTTTTTTTCAGTTTTCCATTTTTGTTTTCCGATATCGCAAATTTGATATTTCCCATTTTTTTATTTTCGTTTTTTGTAATTTGTCATACTGAAAACTGGATTTAAAAATGTACTTGTTTTTTGAGTTTTGTTTTTTGCCCACAAAATTTAAAAACAAAGATAGGAATTTAAAAAATTGAAATCGAAAATGGGAAACAAAAATATTTTTTAATAAAAATATTTAATCAAAGTCAGCGATTGAGTAAGTCAGGAGGTAGTGTGTAATAAATGTAACAAAAAAACTAGAAGTTAAAATGCAGCTGGATTCGATTTCTATTGGACTGGGATATATGAAATCGTGATACATGAGAATGTAACCAGCACAATAACAAACATGACAAAGAAATGTTTTCAAAAGAGCTGCTCTCTAAAATATGCTTGTTAAAATGAAAACGTATCGACAACAAACTCAAAATAACGAATTTTAAGCATAAACAGCTATGACTTACATTTAACATAAATGATGTTAAAAACAGTGAAATAATTTAAAAACCAAACCTTACAGTCTGCTTATAAACTTTATCAAAGAGTATGATGTGTTTAGAATAACCTGTGTTCTGCAGTATTGAAATGTTTTATAATTGAATCTTCCAGCACAATTCTCACACTATATATATCGATTAAAAAGTTTCAACCTCAAATACGATCCCATAGAAACCGTTTTGTTACAATCTGAAGTCAAGGCGTTCTTTTGTGACAAATATCAGCAACTGACGAGTCTCATTTGCACATTTATCAATTTTTGCTTTACAGTAGATAAGAAATACAGTACACTACTTTTCGCTCAAATTATACCTAAATTTTATACAAGTTTCCCATAAGTTTTAAAATTATCATTTCTAGCAGCAAAGCATGCACTAAACCAATCTGTGCTAGACTCAACCTTGCATTAAGTAAGTTACAAAACAGATTGAAATCATATTGCAATAGTTTTCTAAACACACAGTGGAAGATTTCGCCATACTAAATTATTGATAACAATCAAACTAATCTGAAAACTCTCAAAAACATTTCAACATAACCCAAAACTATAAACACATTCGATTTTGGTCAATTATACACTAATTTATCACATCATGACATCATCAAAAGCATCAAAACAGTCTTCTAGCTATTTTACCTGCGGACAGATTATCTATTATTATCTATTTGTAAAAAGATTATTTTAATACCAATGGGTACCAATGTTGGACCGCTTATAGCTGATCTATGTTTTTTCACCATGAATAGAAATATGTTAAGCGCCAATTAATAAACATTAATAAAAACCTTAAGTATTTGCAAAATATGTTCCAATATATCGACGACATTACAGCTAATAACGGCAATGATGAATTTGGAATTATTAGTAAAGATATTTATCCGAACTGTTTGACACTTAACTGAGTTAATAACAAAATTGATAACGCGGACGTCCTTGATATATCTATAAAAATACACAAAAAACAGTTTATTACTAAAGTTTTAGATAAACCAGAAAAAATTAAATTCACCGTCATATCATTACCAAATTTATACAGAAATATAGCTACCTGTTGCGTTATTAATACAGTGGAAACTGGACTGATTAGATTTAGCAGACTGTGCTCTAACATATCCGAGTTCACCGGAAAAACTAAACGCCTCTTCAATAACATTAAATCTAAAAATTACTCCAATCGCAAGGTTGAGCAAAGTTTTCTCAATTTATGCAAAAAACAAATATATAACAAATACAGATATGATACTGCACAAAATCTACTACTCGAAATAAAAATAAAACACTGGCATATAATTTGTTATACTAACACCGCTTAGTATGAGCGTGGTTAGCGACGAAACCATTTATCACTTTTTTCTTTATATATTTTACATTTTTCCATATTTTAAAAACAAGTTTCGTTAGTGTAAGTTCGCTGACGAGTCGCTACACAACGGATACGGTCTGAACGAGACTACGAATAGCACTACTAGCATTTACGTTTATTAAGAATTGAAAAGTGAAGTAAAAATTTGACAAAAAATTTGATTTTGTTGTTTCAAAAGCTAGCGCTTTAAGGGAATTAATGGGGCGCTCTGACTAATTCCCAATAAATCAAATTTTTATAAATTTCCTTTTTGCTGATACAAAGTCTGTTTAAGTGCAACTAAAAAAACATGTATGATAGTACCGAAACACCAAGCAAAGCGTTGTCAAAATATTTTGCACAGTTTCATTAATTTTTGAAACGACGTAGCTCAGCGGTGCTTCAATATGTTAAATGAAAGACATCTTGTCAAGGTGCCATTTCGTCGAATTTTAGTTAGTGGCAGCAAACTTTTAGTTATCTTGAATTTCATCAAAAGTTTCGTTTTAAAAGAAATTATATACTGACACGGTTCGTAAAAAGAACAAATTGAATACTTAGTTCGGCACCACTAAATGTTGTACTGGTAGACCACCCCCCTTTCGATGTTGATTTTTTGACAGTGAGTAACAATTTTTAAAACTAAAAATGTATCCAAACTACTAGTTTCAACTAAATTGAAGCATTTGGCAGTATTCATGTTTATCGTACAAATCCTGTGTTGTATGCAAGCCATGACGGCACTTGAAATTATTGCATCAGACAAATGGAAAATTACACGTAGAAGAAAATTCGGAAATATCATCATCATTTTAGAATTCATGACCAAACGATGTTTTTAAACCTTAATTATTAGATTTTACGCCCCAGAAAGCGGTTGAACACAGCTATGTTCAGATTCGCTTCTTTCTTGTGTTGAAGAATAGCAAGGCTACGAACCATTCTCCAAAACAAGAGTATGTCCTATTCGTAGCTATTATGTTATGGTGTATGAATGTTTAATCTAAATTAGGGCAAGTTATGAGACCTCGACCTCCGATCCGAGGGTACAGACGCAAGAGTCTCACTTAGAATTTTTAAGTCTAACTTTATTTCAAATCTATCGAAGCTTACCATATCACTCCGTGGTTGATCACTTTGTTACCTTCAGATTCCTTAATGTTCAGGCGGTCTTATTGCTTGTAATCTTTTGATTTTTGTGGTGTCAGTTTTCTTTAAGTGGTTTTTGTTGTCGATGTTGTTATCGTTACACATTTCTTGATCACAGTTGGCACATGATACTTTGATCAATGCTTTAGATAACTTTTCCGGCAAAATGGTCTTCCCTGTCAGATTTGTGGCTGTGGTATTCAAAAGTAGGAGTAGAAGTTGCAGTAGTAGTCGTAGTGCCCAATTCCTTTTTTGTCGTCTGTTTCGAGTACCATAAACAAATTCTTGTCTTGTAGCAGTTTTTATTTCACTTCAGGATCACTCTGCATTTTTTCATATCAGGATTTACCTCTTTTGGACATTAGCTTTTTTTGTGAGTACAGATTTGCCTCCTCCGAACCACTAGTTCTTGTGGCCATGCTTCTGAACAGTAGAAAGCTATAGATTTTTCTATCACTTCTTCCTTGCTGAACACGTTCTCTCTGATAGACAATCGACTTCTACATATCGGAGGATCACTTTACCGGTTTCTCTGAGCAATTGGAAACTCACTTCTACTAAACAAGTCGCCATGAATTTCTGTGAAACTTTGATTTTGGTAAATATTTGAACCAAACTCAGTGCTATGAATTATCGGAATACTTTTTTTCGATAAATACTGAACTAAATCTTTTAAGTCCGTAAACGTTTTTGTACCTGCTTTTACTTGTCTAAAGCAGCCAGATGTCACGAACGTTGTATTTAGTACCAGTAGGCCAGCCAAAAACGTTTGTGTCAAATTGTAGACAGCAACTTGCTTGTGGGCTACAAATCTGATGTGACTGTGAAATACCCAAACCAAAGATGCCAATCCAAAAAACACCACAAGCGGTAGCAATCGCAATAATGTTCCTTTCAAACTTTCCGTATTGATTATTATTTTAAATACTTCGGTTGTCCTTTTTTTTGTAAACACACTATAGTCATTTTCATAGGCAAGTGGTGCACTAAGGGGAAAGACGGAATAAAGCTCAGGTGATGTAAAAAAAGTATCGGTGCGATAGAAGTATGCAGCAGAATCAATGGTTAGGTTCATCAAAGCCGAACCAAGGTCATCAACGAAATCGAATACTTTCATCACACAATTTAGTGACAAAGACTGGCACACCAGTTGCCAAATTATATTCATATCGCTTTTGCATTTTATATCAAATTGTACAATGGGATCAATGCACGGTTCCAAGTCAGATCTCAAACTTCCGATCACAATTACGTCATTTGCACGGATTTGAAAGCGATCGGTAATCAATGTCATGCTAGTTGAATTAGCTGAAAGTTTGTCTGTTCTGAAAATATTGTATCAAAAATATATTTAAAACTATTGATATGAAAAAACACAAAAAAATAAAAATAAAAATTGGAAATTGAAGATTGAAAATTGAAACTTGTCGATGTATAGGAATGTAATGTGTACAAGAAAATGGCAGTTTTTGCGTTAGCGATCTTGACATTAAAATAAAGCCTGGTTCATTGTCGTCCTTAAGCTTTGTTCCTTCCCTAAGCGTTGTTTTTGTCCCTGTGTTCTTATGCTTTGTCCTTGTCCTTAAGAAATGTCCCTAAGGACCATAGGGAATGTCTTTGTCCCTATCCTTAAGCCCGGTTCATACTTGTCCTTAAGGACATAGGGACAGGGACAAGGACAAATTTTGGCTTCCTGCTGTGGAAAAATTTACGCAAGCGTAAGCGTTTCGGCTACTTTTTTGCATACGATCAGCAAGTGACCGCAACTTTATTCAAGGGCTTATTTGGCCAAGCCGTTTTCTTGGAAAAGCTTAAGGACAAAATGGTAGGGACAAGGACAAGAACGAGTATAAACCGGGCTTTAGGGGTGATTGATTCATACTCCTTGAGGACAAAAGAATCGTTTTTATCACATAAACTAATGCTCAAATATCATTAGGTCAACTGCGTTTTGTTTAGAGTATCTTGTAAAAGTTATCGACCCAATTTATAGGCAGGAAAAATATTTAAAATTAAAATTCTTTATGAACTCTTACTAATTTTCAGGTTGGCTTGGCACAAAAATTGAAAATCAAATCTTTTTTATGCGAAAAAGTGTTACACAACACAAAATTTACGATAGAATCAATAACGCAACACAAACCCACGTCATTCTTTCTTTAGTAGAAAGTTTAGTTGTTGATTGGCTGTTCTTGGTGCCACATGTTATGTCTGCCCTATTTTGATTGGCCGACTTGCTTAGGGACAGGGAAAAAGTAGAACATTGCTCAACTTTGTTTAGGGACATAGGGACAGTCCTTATGGCTCCTTAATCACTGCTTAGGGACAGGGAAAAGGAAAAGAACAGCAGAGAAGTATGAAACAATTCCGCACAGGGACAAGGACATTTCTTAGGGACAAGGACAGTCCTTAAGGACGAGCCATGAACCGGGCTTAGTTGTGTCACAACTTAGAACAGAACTATCAAAACCAATCAGTTGGGGAATGGGCAGTTATGTAACAGTCATACCGTATTTGCTTGAATAGAGCCCCAAAGCTTTTATATTTCCGTGAAGATTCAAATTGAATTCTACCTAACTGCGGAAACCATCTGTCCAAATACCACTATCAAAAACCCCATTAGCAAGGTCTAAGCTACATCTGCAGCCTGAATCTAAAATGATAATTTTAATAGGACAATAGTACTGAAACAAGCAGAAGCTGTATGCAAAAGGTGTTTTCACTGAACAGTAAGCGCTAAAGTCTGAGTGAATAGGTAAACCAATTCAAAATCTGCTGCGCAGCAAAACTTTAGGTATACGGTGCAGTTTATAACATAGCAGTGACCTGGCTACAAGACGTAACTCCAATCTCACGCGAAAACCTCTGAAAAATTAAGATTTTTTGTTTCAGCTTGCATGTTTATTTCAATACCTGCCTGCAGTAAATTAGCCGTATGTATGACAGTATTCAGTTACACTCCAATTGTCGTAGAATACACGTTAGTTTGTTCGAAATCGGTTTAGGTAGGACCGATCCCGATGTGCCGGAGACAGTTCATAATGTAATGACTGAAATCTTGCAAATTACAAAATGCAGTAATGTAGCCTGTAGCTATCATTTCCATTAAGGTTGCGAATCTAAAACTCTTTATTTATAAATAAAATAAACTGTCGCTAATGCTGTAAACACGATCACTGGGCGTTGCATACCTGAGTACTCACCATTGAAAAAATCATTGTTTTTCTGTATAAAACTGTGTTTAAACTGCATTTTAAATTGAATCTGAGACTCTGAGTATTATTGCACTTGCCGAATGTATTAATTCATTTAAATTTTTAAATTTCTCGCTGTGAAGGTATGTAAACGTGATTATATGAGGTGAGTGAATGTATTCAAATGAGATAATTTCTAATTATTCAAATGGATTCAAATTTTAATGAGATTGTACTATTATTAGATTTGTAATTCGTATATCAACTATGTGCACACAATCTTCATACCGATGTTGTAGACAATAATGTCATACTCTCATACACAAACACGCACACACACACACTTATGTAACGCAGACAATACAATTGCAAACTAATTTGCATATTGTCGTTATACATTATCATACACACGTAACTGCACAGACAAAACACAATGAGCTTATCTATTCAAAATAACCTGGGTATCAAGAGCACGTTTTGTGCACATATACCCAGAGTCATTCTAAATGAGCTGCTGCGCTGTGGCGCAGCAGCAAAAAGCAATCAGAATCGTACGTTCTAACCAGCAAACAATTGTCCTATGATCATATATAATTTTCAAAAATTAGTTGATTTATATTTAATGTATATATTTAAATTTATAGTTTTTAGCAATTAGTAACAGCCAGCCGTCATGAGGTATTTGTTTCATAAACTTGAGTATATTTTAAAAAAATGAATTAAAAAATGAAGCAAAATTTATAACACTGCTTTTCCTGTAAATGCTGTCAATATGACGCAATAGAAATTCATTTGAGATACTAGCATTATTATTATCATTTTATAGTTCTCACAATTCATGTTTTATGGGAAAACATTTAAATGTTTTTAGAAAAAGCTTAAATTTTTTTTAAAAATCAGCTGACACAAAAATAAACTATAAGCATTATTTTTTTATAAACGAAACAGTGAATTTAGTTGCATTAACGAATTCCATTTTGTTACATTAGCAGGCGGGGAAGTATTTTTTTATAAAAAATGAAAGGTAAACAAAGTGCCAGTAAATTAAACGGAAGGTATCATAAGTAACATTTTTATGCCAATATTTACTGAGTTCTCCCCTTTCTTGTGTATTTAGGCACTGAGGATTAAACAAATTACGATAGAGGTTTAAATTGTGGCAGCAAATATGAACAGATAAAACAACTAGCGTGGCTGCTAGTGTAGGTACGTTTTGCGAGTAAGTTCAAACTTATCTTTGGTAAATTTTGTTGCGACATGCTTGCAGTGCTGAGGATTACCTGCATCTGACCGACCGCCCAACACAACAACAACAAAGCAGTGTGGAGCATTAGCAGCTGATGTGGTATACATAGACATTATATTTAAACAAAAATTAAAGCCAGTAGCAGTCAATCAATAGTGTCAATACTGCTTACCGAGGGAGGTATTTGAAACAAACGTGAATCCCCCTGGAACAGAAAAATATTTTGCTTGTCGGTTTCAACGTGTTCTTGATGTTGCTGTTTTGCAGTCGTCACTGTTTTAGTGCTATATACATGAACCACGCCGTTTACCCAATTTTTTGCTGCGCAGCAGATTTTTATTTTTGAAATAGTTTATCTATTTACTAAGGCCCAAAGAGCTTTAGTGCTTACTGAGAACACCTTTTACACCCAACTTCTGGTTGTTTAACAAGTGGTGCACTACCAATTTAAGGCACTCCGTCTGTGCCAGTTGTAAATCAAAACGAAACACTCACTATTATATACGGTTTCTTATCGTGTAGAAATTAGGGCTGGGCACGGTTACAAAATCACTATCCGTGTACACGGTTAGTTTCGAAGGCAAGTAACCGCGCGTACACGCTAACTAACGGTTACGGCAATTACACGCTAATTATCCGTGTAACTATGTAATAGTTTACACGCTAAGTATTCGTGTAACCATTTACACAGATACTAACCGCGGTTAATGTGTCATAAGGTGTACACGCTATAACCGCTAAGTAACCGCGGATAGTGACCCCTAACCGGTACACGCTAAACTTAGCATGTACACGGTTACACGGGTGTACACGGTTCATACCGTGTAACCGTGCCCAGCCCTAGAGAAATTCCTTGAAATTACCCAAAAAAATGAGTTACCGATAAGAAATAAACAACTTATTTAAGTTAGTGATAGTCATACGCATCTGCAAAGATAAAACCCATTACTTATACTCTTTTTGCTCGTATGTATAGGTACTTGTGGA
>JASANF010007723.1:27500-33144 GCA_030248245.1 Trissonchulus sp. WLG1_4
TGCATCAAAAAATGGCAGCATCCAGAGTTCATTTTGATGATTCTGTGTTTGGAAAAAGAATTCTGGCAGGCAAAAATCCTTTGGGCGAAATTTTTTGTGGTTCGGCTATTACACCCAGTAGTCTTATTGATTTTTCAGTTGGGCAGCAGCATATGCATGTTTTTCCTGCTGCTTCGAATGCCAACTTGGCGGGTCAGGCTGGTGCTGCTGTTTCAAATGCAAAGCGAGCTGAAACTTTGTCTGACAATACATGTAATGAAACAACTTTAGTGCATGTTATTGAAAAACTAGTTTCTACGCTAGGTGATAGGAGAAGCGAAATGTCTGCTAGTTCTAGCCTTGCAAGAAATACTAGCAATGTTGGTAAGCGTTATGTGGGGCGTGGCAATGCAAACGCGGGCACAACCAAATCGTTTGAGTGGACAGCAGATGGCCGTACAATATTTGGCAAGTGTGGCAAACTTGGGCACATTAAGCGTTTCTGTCGATCTGGCAATGAAATTCCAGCAATCAGTGGTGGCCCGTTTGTTTAGCATTGCCTGCGCCAGCACGTAGTTATGACAACAGGGGCCAGGGTGGCACTACGGGATATGTCGCACGACAAACAAATGCTATTCAGTCTGACACCGTAGCTAGCGAGCCTACATTTGTGCAAAACGCAGAAATGATGCACAATATGGAAGTAATGCAAGCGGAATTAAAGGTTTTGAAATTTCAAAACAATTCGAAACTGCAATGCAATTTGTGCTAGTGATAAGGAGGCAATATTGACCACGGTCGTCCTCGAGGGACCGTCTGGTAAATTAGGGATATTATCCCGGGATATGGGGTGCGAGCACAAGCGATATGATATTGGAAGAGCCCGAGGAAACAGGGTTGGAAAGGACGAGTCCTGGTTTTCCTTTGGGTATAGGGAAAACAAACTGCGATTCTTCCGGGTTGCAAATAGGTGCACGAACTGTAGGCAGGCCGGCACAGCCTGTAGGTAAGAGTGTCATCAAACATAAGTCAACTCGAAGTTTGCGCCAAACTGCAACAATGAAACAGCAAACGTTAGTTTTGTCGTTTCAGTGCCTCATTTTGTGAATCATTTTGGATTTTTGTTTCGTTGCGCTGGAGCTAATGAACAAACGGATTGGCTATATCTCCGGCTGGATTGGCGTTAACGTCAGCCCATACAGTGTATGTTCCAGTAATTATCCAACTAGGCTTTCCGACAGGTCCAAAAAATTAATACTGTAAAAACTGTAGAACTGTCCCAGATTTTACCGTATGAAACTGATATAGCCTCGACTTTTGCCGGGGGGTTTAGTTTGCGAACCTTTGAAAATTGTATTACCACATCGAACCAAGGAACCTTTACACATTTAGTGCAAGGCAAGCGTGTAGCAGTGCCAGAAAACAATTGCGTCAAGAAATTGAGCAACTGCTTAAAAACGGTTTAATTTTTCCATCTACATCTAGTTGGCTCACCAATTGTATATGTTAAGAAAAAAGATGGGACATGGAGACTTTGTGTTGATTTTTAGAAGTTAAACTTAGTTGCCGATCCTGACATTTTTCCATTACAGAGAATAAATGACATTTTTAGCAGCTTGTCAAATGCCAAGTTTATGACTACGCTTGATTTAGCCAAAGGTTTTTGGCAAATTGAACTTGATCCAGAAACCAAGCGCAAAAAAGCTTTTGTTATCTTTGGTTGTATTGCTTTATGAAATCAGAGCTAACAATTGCAAGCCAACGTGTAAACAAACAACATTAACAGAAATTTAATTTATTTCATTTATAATTTTATTTATTTATAGAGTTTGAAATGAATATAATATTTCCACATATTTATGCATAAATTGTGGTGTGTATACAATAAAACATAATTGACGTATGCAAAATTCGAGTATGAGACATATTTCATAAAATGAATAACTTCGAAAATATAACTTTACGAAAGAATAAGAAAAACAAGATAACAACTTTTACATTACATTTGATTCTCATTGTCAAAAGAACCTGGACGCAGTAAACTAAAACAATGCTGTAAAACAGCGTAAATTAACACTTTGCAGTGTCACATTCTTAAAATATATGGCGTTATGCAGATCTGGGCAAATATTATTTGCATAATTCTGCACATCCAGGATTTTTCCAAATGAGCTGAACTCAAAAGTTTGTTACAAACAGTAACTTCAGTTACGTCTGGACGTAACCCACAGGTTGCCGTTCAATTTTTCAACAGTCGTGTGTGCACAGTGTGCCTTCTCCCGTCCAGCTTTATTATAGCCTCTCCAAACGAAAGTCCCAACCATAGTCCGGCTAAGTCTGGTTCGACCACAGACGAAGTCACGCCAAATATAGCTCGGTCGGATCTTCGGTATTCATCAAACCACGACCAACGGCAATTCCTATCGAAAGCGGAAAAGAAACTAAAAAAGGTGAAGTGGCGAAATCGTACAAGCGACGGGGTTCACACATGCCCGGCCTGATCAAAAACGTCAAGAATGTGCTGAAGCTGATCGAGACTAAAGTGTGTTTCGCAGAGAATCTACGCGCCAATCGGCCAGCCACATGTTGCACAAAACGGCAACATGTGGCCTGGAAATGACGAGCGCATCTGCCTGCGCTATACCACAGGCAGAAAGGAGAGTGTCTCACTCTCCTTCTAAATAGAGTGAGACACTATTAGGTACTCTTGATGTAACTGAGCTAGTCGTACCACCTGCTAGCTACAGCTGTTTTAATAAACCGAGCCTATCTTAATAAATAAATTTGTGTATACATTATTTGGTGTAAAATAATCATGTACACGAGTTTAATTTTGACACAATTCCTGACCTTTTCTATTCATTTTTTCAATTTCTTTGACTTTAACAACTTTTTTTGACAAATTTTGAGTGTAGTTATGATAAAACGAGTTTCGTTAGTTTTTTGTAACCTGTAACTTTGTGGCTGTATTTTGAGAACAAGAGCATTTAGTATATCCACTATATCATACAATTACAGCGAAAAATTTTAGAAGCTAATAAAGAAGCTAATATTGATAAAGAAACTAACAAGACCATAAATTGTCCAAAATATTAAATGTACGCCGAAATTCTCAGAGCAAGAAAACCCACCTAATACTTTGGTAGCATTTGTGCCTACTATATTAACATTGCCTTATGCTGTCATTAAACAATGCACCAGTTTATTGACTTTGTCATTTC
Source organism: Trissonchulus sp. WLG1_4 (assembly GCA_030248245.1). NCBI lineage: Eukaryota > Metazoa > Nematoda > Enoplea > Enoplida > Ironidae > Trissonchulus > Trissonchulus sp. WLG1_4. The sequence goes on from JASANF010007723.1 coordinate 30,701, forward strand.
AGCTCTCAAAAGATAAATATTTCTCATATTTCTAACTGTTAATGAGGGCATGATAAATGACAAGCCAGTCGTAGTAGTCGTTTGCGGTGGCTGTGACCTAATTATCGTGATAGACTTGCTTTAATAAAAAGACACACATTGTCACCTATGTATTATGTCTCGACATCTCAACTGTCCGTTTAATTGAAAGTGGTCAAAGATTTTATATACATATCTATTGATACCGTTTTTATTTAACAGGTTTTCGAGCAATTCATTAATTAAAAACAATTCACAAATTAATTCACCTAATTTGTGTTAATTACCTAATTTAGTTATGCTTAATCACCGGGAAAAAAGCTTTTCTTAAAGGCGCTACTTGACACTGCGGCTTTTTTGTTTTACTTTTTCCGACCGGCAGCTAACTTTGTCCATGACACAAGAGTAGGAGCGTAGCCAGGCGTTTGAAAATGAAGAGTCGCATCTTGGGCCTTGGCTAAGGAAAAAACTTAAAAACGAGTAAAATGTTGCCAAAAAAATTTAGCAGGCAGCTTTTAAAACTTTAGGCAACATAACAAATAGCAGTTTTCCACTCCGCGTCTGCAGAATTCAGTCCAGCTGTTTCGCTATGAAAAGTTAAGTCTTGTGGACTAGTGTTGTTCTGGTGTACCATAACTAAAACTAAAACTAGTTGGACTATCCAGACGGAAACCGTAGTATTGACATTACGCGCCGAGACTTACGACCACAGACTGCTCGCTACGCAAACTACACCAAAAACCAAAAACTACTAACCAAAAGTTTCAGACTTTTGTAGACCCAACAAGAAAACAACTAAACGTGTAGACATGACGTGTAAAATGACTCATTATGATATTATAATGATATTCATTATGATATTATTCGGGCTAAAGCCGACAACCGTCGTTCACATGAAACAAACTACACAGAATGAAAGTTAATTTTAAAAAATTGGTGCGAGGTTAAAGTAAAATTTATAAAATACATTCGAATTATCAATAAAAATTACACAAACATGACTTTAAAAAAGCTAATTATGCTTTACACACTTGTATAATTACTAGCATACTTAGCATAATTAGCCTTAGTACACAGTATTAAGGCCTATTCACACGAGGGCGCATTTTGCTCATGGCGTACGCCACGGCGTATTGCATGGCGTATGAGCGGGCGCACACGCACACTTGCATACTGCATTGTGTGAAACAATGCAGCAGGCAGTGTGAAAATAGAATGCGTCCGCTCATGTGCCCTCGTGTGAATAGGCCTTTAATGAAGCCGTCAACTTTTTTTCTGCAATGTTTTCATGCCTGTAAAAGTTACATCAAATTGCTAAAAGATTACCCGCATGACATTATATTACAAGTAGCAATCGATATTATTACAGTTGCGATGTAAATTTACAGCTAATTAGTTGACTAGTTTTTCAGCATGTTTAACTCCACTTCTAATGCTACAACTACACCATTCGGCGAAAACGAAATTTTTGTAATCGGTTTCCTAAAATCACACATGGAACCTTGCATATATCCAATCATTCGATACCATATTAAATGCCAGTACCCTTCAGCTACAATGTATCAAATAATATGTCAGTCTATGTCACTCAATTGCGTTGTCGAGTTATTTGAACTAATGGATGACATTTACTCCGCTATGCAAAACTTAACTATCGATGCTTCTGGCTATTTGATCTATGACCAACCTCATACATTTTCATATTACACACTCAGCGCTCCTGTGGAATATTCCACCGAGTTTGACGTTTTCACAAAGAGAAAACAAGATGAAGAAATTAAAATAAAAATTGATATCGAAAGCTTTCAGGAAACAATTTTTAGACTGTTACCACTAATTGCCATTTTTTCACTTGCTTCTCTGCCATGGGTGTTTCATAATTCCATTAAAATGCTATCCCGTAAAGAGGTGGCAGTCTATAATTTGGTGCAAGCCTTATTGGCTGTTCTATCTGTGATTAACACCACGTTTGTAACTTCTGATTGCATTATAATGCACCAAGGCGGGGCTAAGACATTCGCTGATTTGAACGATCTAATATCATATGTGTCGAAAAAAAGAATACCTCTAATTCATAGCACTCAATTTGACTCAACACTAATTCAAGACAAAAATTTCACTGAAATTTCCGGTCAATTGTTCAGCACAAGCAAATTTCCGTTAAAACTACTATCCTATCCGACTATTAACGAAGCATGCAACAAATTAATCTCGTATGATCATATGAAAGCAGTATTTGTTGAACCATATGCCGATGTTGTCTGTATATCTGAGCTTAGCATGCTGCAAATTCAATCGCAAACTGTGATTCCCACGTCATTATCATTCAATATTTTGCGTAAACGACTGGTAGAAAAATTGAATGTTAAACTAATTTACACGAATCTGCTTGATAAAATCCAATTTCGATATGGCTATGTACGATA
>JASANF010007725.1:0-19534 GCA_030248245.1 Trissonchulus sp. WLG1_4
AAAAATATTTTAGTTCAATGTGCATCCATCATAATATCATACACATGTTATTACATTCAGAATAAGTTTTGTTAATTGGTTACAACATTAAAGTGTCGCATGTTTTACCAGGCGTTGGTTCATTTCTTAAGGACTGCTTGTTTCTGTATAGTGTATTTATTGGCACAAAATCCGACAGAAAACTTGTGGTTTTGGGGTAACCAGTTTTAATTATTTCAGGTGTATAATATACGATATTTTGTGAGTAAACATTCATTTTTATAGTTATAGTTAGGTTGTTTGTCTGTTTTAGAGCGTTAGGTGTTCTGAATCAAATTTTGTCACTTTTGGAGGAGAATCCCAGCGTAACGTGCTCGGAGAACGTTCAAGACGAAGCTGAAAGTATTGATGTAAGTTTGAAACTATGTTTTGGATTTAGTTTAGCGTTGATGTTTGCTATTTTTACGTTTTGAGTAACTTTTCAATAAAATGTATTGTCACTGTAGGTTGACAAGTTTTTTCCGCGATACTCATTGTATATACCATACGTGTATGAGGGGGAGGATGGGGGACCCCCCCAAATTGAAGGGCCGGGGGGAGGGTCCCCAAAAGTCGGGTAAAATTTAGAAAAAATTGCCCTTTTTGGCCATTTTTTGCATAATTTAGGCTATTTTTTGTCGATCAGGGGGGAGGGTCCCCAAAATTTGACAGGAGAGGCCGCCCAAAAATTTTGACCCCGTTACTTGTATGGTATTATACTAATGCGTGTAGAGACCGGCCTAGGTATATATTGTACATTATATATATATATATATATATATATATATATATATATATATATATATATATATATATATATATATATATATATATATATATATATATATATATATATATATATATATATATATATATATATATATATATGGGGGGGAGACATCGAAATCACCTTCCCCCTGGCTACGCCTTTGATCTTTAGTATACATATTATCATTATATTGTAATTTTAGAAGGAGCCGTACGTAATCAAGGGATGCGTGTTATCGATGATGGAACGTGCTGATGATGAATTTACTAAAATCCTACAAAACGCTGATTGCCACAGTACGGATTATGTGGAAAAGTGGGTTATGTTTTTGTTGGGTTTTTTAATGTAATGTTTTGTCATATTGTTCACATCTGATCTACCGTTATGACATCTGCAGCTATTATTCAAAAGAACATACTGCTGTGCAAAATTGTAGTCAGAAGTAAAATTTGGTAGCATTTTCGATGGTCCTAGGTCATAACCCTATTCTCAATTAATATTGTCAACACCAGTAGTGTCTTTGCTTATTTAGACTAAAAGGCGAGACGGATTTGTGCGCTTTGATTCAAAGGATGCAGAAATATCTAGAAGGACGCTTTGAAAATAGCGATTCTACCGCTGAAGAAGTGTGTCGTGTCTATATGCGACATATTGAGCATATTTATTACAAGGTATATCAGCATTAACAAACCTAGTCTGACCAAAAAATGTATCTATGGAACTTCATTGGTTCATAGCAGCTTAGTCGTTTGAGGTAACCTCCATAATGTATATATCATAATACATTCGAAAGCAGTTTTAATTGAGATTTTCATGAAATTAAATTATTTCGACGAATTTGAAGTTAAAAATTCTAATTCAAATAAAATCGATTTTTTCCGCCTAATTACAGGAAACCTAATGTATTATATATCATTCGATAGCCCATTCCATTCTGCGTTTAACGATATATACAACATCACTATAGCGTACACCTGTCAAAAATTATCGTTTTTTTATTTTTGATTTTTCCATTGCAAAACGTCATTTTTGGCCCGTTATATTCTCTGTAACTCAGCAAATACTCAACTAAATGTGACAAATTTTGCATCAATAGACGCGTTGTGACCTCGCGCGGTCTGTGAAAGTAATAAAATTTCAAAAATTGATACTAAATTTTTCAATATTTGTCAGGTTTACAGTCATTTTTCAGCAATTTTTGTTCAAGATTAGTTAAAATAATTAGTACCACATTAAAGTTCAGATCTTTAGCTTTCATTTGATACTAAAAACATGTGCTTTTGATTGGATTGAGCAAAGTTATGGAAAAAATAAATCATTATTCACAGTATATGTGTGCGCCTACAAAAATTTATACACGCATATCAGCATGTAGAATGTTTGAACGCATGCACATGACATGCTGATCAAGCACTATTTTTTGACAAGTAATGAAAACAGCTATATCTTTTTGCTGCATAACTTTGTTTAGTCCAATCAAAAGCACATGTTTTTAGTATCAAATGAAAGCTAAAGAACTGAACTTTAATGTGGTACTTTGAACAAAAATTGCTGTAAAATGACTGTTAACCTGACAAATATTGAAAAATTTAGTATCAAATTTTGAAATTTTATTACTTTCACAGACCGCGCGAGGTCACAACGCGTCTACTGATGCAAAATTTGTCAGATTTGGTTGGATATTTGCTGAGTTATAGCGAATAAAACGGGCCAAAAATGACGTTTTTCAATGGAAAAATCAAAAATAAAAAATCTATAACTTTTGACAGGTGCATGCTATAGTGATGTTGTATATATCGTTAGACGCAGTATGGAATGGGCTATCGAATGATATAGAATACATTAGGTTTTCTGTAATTAGGCGGAAAAAATCTATTTTATTTGAATTAGAATTTTTAACTTCAAATTTTTCGAAATAATTTAATTTCATGAAAATCTCAATTAAAAATGCTTTCGAATGATATATACATTATGGTGGATACCTCAAACGACTAAGCTGCTACGAAGCAATGAAGTTCCATACATACACTTTTTGGTCAGACTATAGTTTAATATGACTATAATGAGATACTAAGTTCGCGCAGCCAGTTATCAAGGCCACTCCGCGTTATCTTCAGCACATTCAGTACTCAATAATTGCGTTTTTTTCGGAAACTTTAAGCTTACCCTTACGCAAACATTTCCACACAAGAATTTTGCAAGTATAATAGCATAATAATCATTAATACCTTTTTTATTGGAAGTGAAAGTCCATGGCAACGCAAGAGTTGGTAAATATTTAGCTACCTACAACAGCTGACTTTTGAATTGCATTCATCAAGAGTACATAATAGGAAGAGTGTGACACTGGCCACGTTTGTGGCCTAGCAGCGCGGACATGCTGCGACCATTATCTCCTGAAAAAGGCCACAACTGTGGGGGGGGTACCCCCCTACACGAATGAAGGCATAGCCCTCAACTGGGGGGGGGACCCCCCCACAAATCAGACCATAGGTCTCAAACGTGGGGGGACCCCCCCCCCCCCACAAATGAGGGTATACCCTCAAATGTGGGGGGGACCCCCCCACGTTTGGTGCAAACTAAAAAATGCCCCGGAGACGCCCCGCCGCCACTTTTCAAGGTAAAATTTCGTTCCTAGGGGTATTTTGAAGTGCTGAACACGAATCCGGGGTCCATTTTTGCCTAGAGCCCTCGTGGACCCCGCCAAGCCCCCTTCCCAACGGTACCATGTTTTAGTGGGCCAAAGGGGTCAAATTTTTTAAATTGAGATTTTGCTGTTTCTCGGGGTAATTTGAGCCCCTGAACACAAATCTGAGGTCTATTTTTGCCTAGGACCCTCCTGGGCCCCCCTGTGACCCACTCCGGGTATCCCCTCTATGAGGTCCTAAGGCGTGAAATTTTCGAAACTGAGATTTTGGTAGTGTTAGGTGTAGTACTGTAGTATGATCCGCGGAACACAAACTTTAGGTCCTTTTTTGCCTCGCACCGTGTTGGACTTTACTACTGGGTCTGTACTGTCTGTACTTTTCTACCGTAAGAATTGTACGTAACTACATAATCTGCCTGTACCAAAGCCTCGCAAAAATCTGCTGCCTAGAGGGTGTAGCGAATAGTAGTATGGAAAAGAAAGCCGCCTAAGATATTTAAGTCTAAGAGGATCCTAAACGGAAGTGGACTCCGGATTCGTGTTCGGGGCCCCCCCAAAATAACACTTACACATGAAAAATTTCGATTTTTGACAAAATGACCCCAAGTTGGTACTGTACCCCGGGGGGGCAAACGGGGCCGCGGGGGAAAAAAAGAACCCCAGGATCGAGTTCAGCACCTCAAAATACCCCTAGGAACAAAATTTCACCTCAAAAAGTGGCGGCGGGGCGTCTCCGGGGCATTTTTTAGGTTGCACCAAACGTGGGGGGGTCCCCCCCCACATTTGAGGGTATACCCTCATTTGTTGGTTGGGGTCCCCCCCACGTTTGAGACCTATGGTCTGATTTGTGGGGGGGGTCCCCCCCCCACAGTTGAGGGCTATGCCTTCATTCGTGTAGGGGGGTACCCCCCCCACAGTTGTGGCCTTTTTGGGGAGATAATGGTCGCAGCATGTCCGCGGCGGCCAAGCTGGGGTGCAGAAGAGTGGCATACTCTTCTTATTATGCACTCTTGCATTCATTAATTATTTCTCTTCGCATTTGCCAGATTTTATTGTAAAAGTAATAACAAGATAGAAGATAGCTTCAAAATATTTAATCTCACCAAAGTATTGTATGTAAAAGTATGTACGCTTTGTCAGTTATAAATTGAAGTTAAATTGTACAAAGTAATATCACATACATGCCTTGTGATTCAAAACTGCAATAGTGTGTAATATACTGTATCAGTATTTTGTTGCTGTTTCAGTTTGACCCCGAGGAGAGCACAGACGCCAACAAGGTCAGCTCCCGGCGTCGTCTGGAGGAACTGTGCCAGTTCATCTACACCAAAGACCAGACCCGGCGTCTGCGGGCCCGGGCCATGCTGTGTCAAATCTACCACCACGCCCTGCACAACCGCTGGCACGACGCTCGCGACTTGATGCTCATGTCACATTTGCAGCCGACCATTGACCATTCGGATATCAGCACGCAGGTCCAGTGATTATTGTGACAATAGATTGTTCGAATGTTTTTGTTTAACAACTGATAGCAGATTTGGGCAACTCTAATCGAACTATTTTTCGTAGTCTAATATTGAAAATCTTCTACTTGAATATTCTGTTGCCATAAGTTTCAAAACATTTTTTTTCGCTAACTAGCCTGTGGTTGCTGCAACTTTATTTTTGGAATAACTTAGAAGAACACCATTTTGAATTATTCCTGCCGACATATTATACATCTGTACTCACTACTCATTAATACTCTGATTATTTTTTGGTGGTTTCTGAGCTAGTATGTTTATTGCACGCTCAGCACACAGTCTGTCTTATCCTTAGTTCACTACTCACTACTCATTGAAAGCAATAACGCATTTAAGGTGGTAGTTACGTTTTCGACAGTTTTTATAACGTGCTATAACTTTTGATTGACTCAATAAATTTAATAGCTGTCTTTTTCACGTTAAAGTACTTAACTGAAACTACACTTATGCACATTATCTAGCTTAAATCTGTAACAAGCTAGTCAGCAGACACTGTTACAGTAGTCAAATTTCGTGAATTTTTACATTTTTCATGTTTTGCTTGTAAAATTGACAGTGTAACTCCAAATAATTTCATTCTTTACACCAACATAGCCAATAACAGGGTGAATTTTTATGCTAAGTTTGGTGCATTTATATGATGCAGAAAAGAAGTTACAGACCTTCAATTTTGAATTTTTTGAATTTTGAAAAATATACGAATTTTTGCATCTAATTTTTTCACGAAATAGGCTAAATTCATACCAATAAAAAATTTGACACATCGGAAATTGTCTAGAAAACATGTAAAATAACGCATGAAAATATTGCAACATCGAGACTTGAGATTTAGTCCACGGAAGTACATTTTTACAGATTTCTGTGAATGAAATTGATGTAACGCAAAATTTAAGCCAACAAATTTTTTGAAATTTTAGCATAAAGTATACATAAATGTGTGCCAATTTATCTCAAATTTTGAACAAAATCCTTCTAGTAGTTGTCAAATTTTGCGGACTTTTGTGTAATGTACTTTAGTTCAAAAAGAAATGTTACATAAATGTGACGTAATCTCAAAAAGCGAAAAGCGGAAAGATAAGTTTTGGCATCTAAATTGAATGTTTTTGACATGTCCGTGTGTTATTTTTTTTTTTTTCAATAAACGGCCTTTTTGACTAGCTACTACTTTGGCTTAGCTAAACATAAAATTTACGAAAAATTGTCGTAACTGGCTGAAAATATTTTCTGTGAAAATTAAAAATGATTGTTTCAAGCTATTTTAGCAAGCATTTCTCTCATAATAATTTATAGTTTCCTAAATTAATATGCGTACTATCAAGAGTACATAATGGAGAGTTCCTCTTCCCATTCCCCTAGCGTAGATCGTTCACAATCGGCCAAAAAGCCCCGGACCCGTCCCAATTCCTGTCCCACGCCCTAGCCAAACGGGCCCTCCAGGTCCCAAGGACCCAGGCCCACGGGCCCAGGTACCCAAATGGGACCCCAAAGTATCTGATTGGCTGATGGGGCCCAACGGCCCTCCAGGTACCCAAATGCCCAGCCCGCCCAGGTACCAAACGGGCCCAGGTCCCAAATGGCCCCACGTCTATGCTATTGGGGCCAACGCCCCCAGGTCCCACCCAGCCCACCCCAGTCCCAAACGGGACCACCCAACGGGACCCAGCCACACCCACCCAAACGGGACCCAGCCCAAATGGGACCTCTTTTCAAATCTAACAGCCAATCAGATTGCAGCAGCTTTTAGCTCCGCCTCAATCAAGCTCCGTTCCCGCGTGAGCAGCATATCGTTCTGATAATGCTCTTTCTAGACTTTTTGGTCCGACCCCCCGCGAGCAGGGGTGCAACCCATTGTATTCATAATCCTGTTTTTTTTTTTTTTTTTGTTGTTTTTTTTCCTGTTAGCAAAAGTTTGTTCTCGTTTTTCTCTAAGTTCTGGGGGGATTGTCCCAAACTTTGGTGGGGGGCCCCCCCTATAGTGTGTGCCCCCCACCTTGGCCCCCTCCCCACGGGCGTCACTCCCCCGAAAACATGGAACACAAGGGGGGACCCTTTGAACTTGAAAAAATTTTTGTCAGGGATTTGGACAAAAACTTGTCTCCAGGGGTAATTTGGGCCCCTGAACACTCTGGGGTTTTTTTTCCTAGGACCCCCCTACCCCCCTATGACCCCCTAGGCCCCCCCTAGGGGTCCTCGGGGGTCAAATTTTGAATTTGAGATTTTGGTGTTTTTAGGGGTAATTTGGGCCCCTGAACACGAATCTGGGGTTATTTTTTACCTAGGACCCCCCTGGACCCCCCTTGACCCCCTTGGTCCCCCCCTAGGGGTCCTCGGGGGTCAAATTTTCGAATTTAAGATTTTGGTGTTTTTAGGGGTAATTTGGGCCCCTGACACGAATCTGTGGTTATTTTTTACCCAGGACCCCCCGCCCCCTATCCCCCTTACCCCCCCTAGGGGTCCTCTGGGGTAAATTTTGAATTTGAGATTTTGGTGTTTTTAGGGGTAATTTGGAGCCCTGACACGATCTGGAGTCAATTTTTGTCTAGGAGCTTCCTGTCCCCTATGATCCCTCAGTACCCCCTTCTAGGGTTCAAATTTTCAAAATTGAAATTTTGGGGTTTTTGTGGGTAATTTGGGTCCCTGAACATAAATATCAGGTTTTTTTACCGAAAATACACGATCTTTTGCCTATATGGACTCCTCTGCCTAGAATGGAGAGTCCTCTCTAGAATAGAGGGTCCTCTGACTAGAATAGAGGGTTCTCCGCCTAGAATAGAGGGTCTTCCGCTTAGACTACAGGGTTCTTTACGAGAATGGATGATTTTCTGCTTCGAACACTAGGTTCTCTGCCTTTAGAGGGTTTTCTGCTAGAAATAGAGGGTCCTCTACCTAGAATAGAGGGTCCTCTGCTTAGAATAGAGGGTCCTCTACCTAGAATAGAGGATCGTCTGCCTAGAATAGAGTGTCCTCTGCGTAGAATAGAGGGTCTTCTGCCTAGAATAGAGGGTCCCTTACCGGTCGGCAACCCGTTGTGGCCTACTGGCGATTTTTAGTATTTTTCTGCCCCAAAGACTTATTATAAGACATAAACAAAGTCTTAGTAAACTGATGGACCTTAGTTAAAACTATTGTATATTTTTTAAAAATAACCGCTGTCAAAATGCTCACTCTTTGCCTTTTTTATGCCATTTTTCAGAAATATATATCTCAAATCAGCTGCGTCTTTGTTATTTGGGTCCTATAATAAGTCTTTAAAGCAGCAAAATGCTAAAAATTAATAAAAACAGCATTATTGACATACATACATATTTACATACATATGCACGCGGGAATACGGTAGCTTGACTGTAGGCGGAGCTAAAAACTGCTGCAATCTGATTGGTTGTCAGATTTGAAAAGAGGTCCCATTTGGGTACCTGGGTCCCGTTTGGGTACCTGGGTCCCGTTTGGGTACCTGGAGGGCCCGTTTGGGTACCCCAATCAGCCAATCAGATACTTTCGGGTCCCATTTGGGTACCTGGGACCCGTTTGGGTACCTGGGTCCCATTTGGGTACCTGGAGGGCCCGTTTGGGTACCTGCAGGGCCCGTTTGGGTACCAGGTACCCATTTGGGACCGGGTCCCGTTTGGGTCCTTTTTTGGCCGTTATTGTGCAACGCATCTACCGCGCTGCCAAGCTGGCCAATGGGAAGAGTGTCATACTCTTCCCATTATGTACTCTTGGTACTATGAATTGTTGATTGAAAATTAATTGCAAGTTGTCAAGTGTTACTCCTGCAAAACTGTCTAAAACGTTACTACCACCTTAATTTCGCTGATGTAGTCAAGTACGTTTTTATGCTCACATTGCAAAATAGCTCAATATTTCATCATATGCATTGTTTTTTAGATTCTGTACAATCGTGCGATGTGTCAGCTGGGCTTGTGTGGTTTTCGACATGGCTATATTCGGGCTGCCCACAACGCGCTTAGTGACATTCAGAACGGAGGCAAAGCTCGTGAACTTTTGGCCCAGGCAAGTTCTAATAATCGTGTTCATCTGAAATTTTCAGAAGAATGCACCGTTCGATAAGCAATTTCACTACTTCAGACTGAGAACACGGAACCTATCGAAAATACACGATAATAGATTAAGGCTGGAGTATTTAAGACTGACCAACTGACCATTTTAATCATTCATGTTTCAGGGCTTATCGCTGCGCGGTCAACAGGACCGAACCCCTGAGCAAGAAAAGTTGGAGAAACAGCGTCAAGTGCCCTATCATATTCATATCAACTTGGAATTGCTGGAATGTGTCTACTTGATTGCGGCCATGCTGCTGGAAATACCACAGATGGCTAGTAAGTTGTCTTTTTCGGGTTTTGCCATGCTGCTGGAAATACCACAGATGGCTAGTAAGTTGTCTTTTTCGGGTTTTACAGTCTTCTGCTGTTGTAGTATTTTGCAATAGTAGTCTGCTAGGCTAGATGGAGACAAATCCAGTTTAGTTGTTACCCAGCTATTTTGTCCTTTCTTTCCTCTCATTTTTAAGAAGAACAGGTCCTTGCAATGGAATATTGTTGCGTGTGCTGACTCAACTACTTATCATTCCTTTGTGTTCCTTTATAACATTAAAAGATTTTCTTTGTGCTTTAGCCAAAGAATTCGAAGTACGTCGCCGTCTCATATCGCGCTCGTTCCACTACCAACTGAAGCAGTCGGAGAAACAGTCTCTCCTAGGACCGCCGGAAAACACTAGAGAGCACGTGGTGGCTGCGGCACGGGCACTGCTCTGTGGGGACTGGAAAGCGTGCAGGAATTACATTATTAATGATAAAATGAATGCTAAGGTGGGTATAAGAGAAAAATCAGGTTTGCTAAACCGGTTTTAAATTTTTAGTCTTACTCTCTTGGGTTTTAAAGGTCGATTTATCTATACTTACGTGCACAATACAGCCATATGTACAATCAACTGGCACAATTACGAACTAATAGTATGTCAGATTAATACTAGAAGTGTGATTCTATCGTAATGTTGCCGTTAAACACGGACCTCTTGTTAGGTGTTAGTTCACTCGCTGTTTCAAAGCTTGTCCGTTAGGTAAGGTAAGGTAAAGGTCACAGCGAATAGATAGCTATGCTTTGGCGTGTCCGCCCTCTGGAACTTATCCTCAAGAACTTGTCGGTCCGTCTGTGCTGATGTTAAAAACGGCACGGCAGTTTTTTAGTAGAAAGTATTGCAAAATTAATAGCTTACTATTCTATCGTACATTGTGCCTTAGGTCTGGAATTTGTTCCACGAGAAGCAGAGCGTGACTGAGATGCTGTCCAAGCGCATCCAAGAAGAGTCACTGCGCACCTACCTGTTGACATTCTCCACTGTCTACAAAACCATATCGCTACAGTCTCTCTCCACCATGTTTGAAATGGATAAAATGAACGTGCATGCTATCATAAGGTGATTGTGATTATGAAGACGTTACGGGGGCCGTGCTAGCTTAGCTGCTAAGAAAAATTAACTATAAGAGACTGTGCAAGCGCGTGACAGCAATTTATGAAATTAAATCAATGATTATAGAAGTTCGGAAACATTAATTTTTATACATTAATAAGTGATGCTTTTTTCTGGCTATTTTAATGCATAAATCGCTGGTTGTATACTTATATTTGCCTTGCCACTATAAGTAGTGTTTATAACTTAATAAAGTGAACTGTTTTGTTGTAATAATTCTTACCATTGAATACTCAAAAATTATGTTAAGAAACTCGAAAGGTAGTTTGCTCACGATTGAATATTCAGAATTTTCAGCTGTTTTAGCCACTTTACTTTGAAATTGTGTTTTTTTATGCGTTTCAGCAAAATGATAATCAATGAAGAACTGTCGGCCACCTTTGACGAGCCAAACGAGTGCGTCGTGCTGCACCGTCTGGAGCCCAGTAGACTGCAGACTCTGTCCCTGCAGCTCACGGAGAGACTCAATACCTTGGCGGAGAATAACGAGCAGATTTTAGACCCGCGATCAGGTATGTTGGGGGGTTTGGTAGGGATGGTCATTATTTCTGGAATGTGGATGATGGCTGAGTGAAAGTCAAAATAGGTGATTTTATAATACTTTTGTCATTCTTTGGTGCCATTTCCTCACCAGTCATGTGAAATTTATTTCAATATGGCTAAACTACATCGAAATCATGCTCGAAATTCCATTCTTAAAACATAAACAGAAATGTTTAGCTTTAGCTCTGTGACACTATGTACGCTAATCGTAGTCGTGCATCGTTGATCCTTTTGGTTCGATGATAATATGGTAGGCATGAACTCTTGCTTTCACGTTTTACTTTTATTTTTAACTCTGTTTAGTTCTTTCTCGTTTAAGCAAAAAGTCAATTCGTAAACTTAACTCCGCCACCGTTAAAAGCGTCACTAGGGTAGAGAACTGATTTGGTAATATCCTTTCTTTCAGGTCAAGGGTCGTATGCGTATCGTTCCGGTTATAACTGGTTCAGTCAGAGGCAGCAGCAGAACCAGCAAGGCAAAATGAAAGGTATGAAAGGTTTGTTGTTTTCCATAATCCCATAATTTGCTATTTTTCGTAGAAAAGTTACCATTAGGTGTGATATGGACATGTGTGATTAAATTTTTAAACAGAAAATATCTCTTTCATAATTGTCTCTTCACAAGAAATCTTAATTATTGTACTAATTTTAAAACTCCTTGTTAATGTCCATAATATTTAGTGAAAGTAAATGCTGAGTAACTCTTAATTTATACAAAATATTATCAAGAAAAATGTCTTGTGCGTAATTAGCAAAAAAAAGCTTAATGCGCTGGGCCTAATATACCAAGATATTTCAGCAAATGAAATCTTATTTCAGGTCGAGGACAGCAAAAGGCTTACTGAAGTTGATTTTCTGGAAATTATTTAATTCTATTTTTGGAAAGGTGTCGTTGTTATAATCTGTTTGTATTAGTGTCTGTGGAACGGAATCCGGATGCATTATGCTACAGAATTTTTCGTTTTAGACAGGACTAGATATTAGCTTTTGGTAAAAATTTAAAGGGACAATTTAACAATTTTAAGAAATTACTCGAATAATTGAGTTATAAACGTGTTGTTTCAAAATGTGTAGATTGGTTTTTTCTACTCTGATATTTCGCGCGGAAGAGTGTAATAGTAAAAATTTATAGTTCGTTTGATTGTTATTGTTGTTTTGTTGAACTATTGAACTCGCGGTTGTTTTTTGGGTCTAAATAAATTTTTAATTCAATTGTTTGTTAGAATTAACTTTTGAATTCAGTGATGCAGTCTCTCATTCGTCTGAGCCTAAAACCAAGAGTACATAATAGCGTCTCACTCTATATAGAAGAAGAGTGAGACACTCTCCAGCCTGCCTGTGTGCTAGCACAGGCAGATGCGCTGGTCGTTTCAGGCTACATGTTGACATTCTATACAACATCTGACTGGCCAATCAGCGCGTAGATTCGCTGCGTAACACACTTTAGTATATAATCGCTGATGCGTTGATAAGCATTAAGATAGGGATAAAAGCTTATTAACTCATTATTTATTCATAGTCTGCTTGCAAAAACATTAAAAAAGGTTTGCAAATACCTCTAGGGATATTTTGGCAAACTTTCAGCGAAATTTATTGAGAAACTTTTGAGATATAAACTTTTCTGAATTTCTTCAAAGTTTCTCAATCAATTTCGCTGAAAGTTTGCCAAAATATCCCCAAAGGTATTTGCAAATCTTTTTAATGTTTTCGCAAGCAGACTATAAATGAATAATGAGTTATTAACCTTTATTCCTATCCCGTTTTATGATTGGAGCACGTGCACAGGCGTCTGCCAATCAGAGAATAGAAGCTCGCTTCTGATTGGCCAGCCACATGTTGAACAGAATGTCAACATGTAGCCTGAAAACGACCAGCGCATCTGCCTGTGCTAGAACACAGGCAGGCTGGAGAGTGTCTCACTCTTCTTCTATATAGAGTGAGACGCTATTATGTACTCTTGCTAAGACTAAACTTGAGTTAAGCGCTGAGAAGTCTGGCCTATCTTCAACACATGATCGTTCTCAAAAGTTAGACATTCCAGTGAATGAGTGGAATCAACCAACTTAGAGAATGTGCCCATGTTACGGACACAGTATTGTTGAAGACGTTCATTTTCGATCGTAAGGTATTCGATAGGCGTTTCGATGTATAGTGGATGGATATTGGATAGCCTGATTTTCTCACAAGAACTGGACGCAGTTCTAAATAAATCGACGTTACCAACCACCTGATACATACCTGTTACCTACTTTAACTCTTGAGTTTTGGATCATGTATACTCTGTACTGTAGCCTTGTTGCCACTGAAATACTGGAAAAAAAAACACCGACCGACATCGCTGCAGGATTTTACATTAAAAAAGTTAGGTCCTGCGTCCAGTGTATCCGCCACACAGACATTTTTCCAACAGGTTAACAAAGTTTTAACTTGGCCTGTGTCATTTAGGACAAGTATGAACAGGGCGCAAATTTAAGCAAGTGTACAGACACTAGACAGAGGTTTGGTTTTCAACGATTAACTAGTGGCTGTCATTTATGCTCAAATGAATCCTCTTGCGCCCCCTGTTACTGATGGGAACAAAAGTAGATTGTCAGGGCAACGCATGCACAAAATGATCACTCTGGAAAAAAAAATTTAAAGACAATCTGCATGGAGATTCACGCAAGTTCCCAGACGCATGCACATGCGTACGTGCATACATTCTAGCATCAGCGTTGGAATTACATGTCATGTGTGTGTCAATTCGTCGAAACAACATGTTTCGGCAAAGCTTCACGTTTGCTAAGCCCTGTGTGCGTATATAGGTATTAATATGCAAATTAGCTTTACCAATGTAGTGTGCAGTTCTGTCTGTATGCGGTACGCTGTCTGGTATCCTGTTGATCTGTCGACAGACAAAGTGTTTTGCGTGTTCTTTATCCCTCTGTCCCGTTTGTCAATTTTGTGTAGTACAATAGTCATTAGTTGCGCTGGTTTTCTGGAGGTGAGCCGAGCGAGAGGCAGGGGACGGTTAGTTCTTTCTGTTCAACCCGCAGGGGTATGTTGTCCCAAGGTCCGGTTCACACAGATGTTTTTTACTTTATACTTTTCACTTTGTACTTTTACTTTGTACTTTTTAACTTCTCTCAAAGTGTTCCCACAGCCTTACAGCCTTAATAAGAAAAAAACGTTGTTTTGATCGACACCGACGAATATGGTTTTCTTTTGTGTTTCAGTTTAATGCCTCGCCTGAATTGTGTCGAGCGCCCATTGGCTCACTTTTTTTATCAGTATGGTCGTGTTGTTTCTGCTTACTTTGTGCCTTTTATTATTTTTCCGCTTCTTCTGACCGGCTGTTTGTCTGTGGGATTTCTATACCGTGATATTATCCTCGATGCAACCCACCTGTACACTCCCAGGCATGCCCCGTCAAAATTGGAACAGAAATCTATTCTGGAAAAATGGCCCGCTTTTGATGGAAACTTTTCGCCCGAAAAATCAGTTACTGACCTGGGACAGGTTAGTGTTGCAGTTAAGCACGACGCAAAACAGTCGAGAGTCCTTTGTGTACTTCCTGCTGTCCATAGGGGTACAGCAGAGTTGAAAGTGGACGCCAGTATACGTAGTTTATATATTTGTCAATAAGAAACTTAGCACAAAACAGGTAACAACAGTAACAAATGTTTTAGGTATTATGACCAAGAGTACATATTGGGGAAGAGTATGACACTCTTATCTATTCTAGCTAATTGACCGGAACGATGCTCCGGCCAAAATAGCAGTTTTATATATGTCTTGATTTTAGGGGGGTACCCCCCCTCAAATCATGACACCGCCGATTCCTTGCTAGAAGTGTGCTGAAACGAAGAGGGGACCCACATGAATCAAGACACTTCCCTGATCTTGAGGGGGATCGCCCATTGAATCAAGACATCCTGATTTGAGGGGGATCGCACATTGAATCAAGACATGTCTTGATTGGAAGGGGGGGGGGCCCCGCCCCCTCCCCGGAAATCAAGGCGTAAATGCTCTATTTCGGCCGGGGCATCGTTCTGGCCGTTTAACTGCAATAGGGTAGACTGTTATACTTTTCCCTGTCATGCACTCTTCTTGTGACGTAATCCAATTTTTGATGATGCCCGATTCAAATGTTACGATTTTTAAATTAATACACAGTAATGTAGGTACAATCTACTTAATTTTATTACACCTTCACGCGTTTGGCTGGAGTTTAAGTTGGTAGTAAAGGTCAACCACTCCTTCTAGTTTGGGTCTGAGGATTGACTAAGCAATCATTGAGCACCGCTTCTATAGAACGAACACACTTCGGCATCTGAGGTCGCTGAGAATTCCTAGACTGTGCCTTTAGGAAACTATTATCACTATAATTTATCACTTTTACATTCGATAATCAATTCAAACGCGTTTTGTTTCAGGTTCAAGTGATCGTGACTTGCAAAGATGGGGGCAATATATTGAGACCTGACATGGCATATTCCGTGGAAAATTTGAATACCAACATAACTCATCGAGTTTCTATCGAAACAAACAACAAAACTTTCACTTATCAAGATTTATGTTTGACTGATGCTGCTCAAAAATGCTTCGAAAATCCAGTTGTTTCTTATGTGGGCTCGTTATATGAAAATTATCCACTCAAACTTAAATTCCCTAATTTGCGTATTGGCTCACGGAAAGTGTATCTAGCTGCTACTCTCGGTGGCGCCGAAGTCGATTCAAAAAACGGCCATTTGATCGAAGCAAAAGCCTGGCTTTTAGTATACCAATTGAAGTTTGCGCCCGATTATGCAAATCAGCTTTCAAGAAAATGGGAACTCGAATTTCAAAGAGAGATGGCCAAATTTCAATCAGATGAAATATCTGTAACATATTTTCATTCTCAAACGCTGTCTTCTGAATTACACAAGAATGCCGAACGATTGATTCCGAAATTCATCGCCACGTTTACAGTGCTAGTACTGTTTTGTGTTCTCTGCAGGTTGGTACACTGTGTTATGAACTATGATCCATAATTATCAGTTAGAAACTTAAGGTACTGACTGACTTAAGCCAAGAATAATACTTTTTGTTATTTAATAAGTCGAGGTCTTAAAATATAATGTGTGGCGTTTTGCGACAGCGTATATTTGTCACATAAAATTTTTTACTACTGTAGTTTGGAATCTGAAGCTGAAAGCTGACAGTTTAAATCTAAAATTTGTGAAATATAAATAAGTTAATTAAGGGAGGAAGGAATCGAACAAGCATATTATTCCATTTAAAGAACATATTATTCCTGGTAATAAAACCTAAACACGCTACACATGGCAACTATATTTGTTATGCAAATGTTCACTGTGTGTAGACTAGCTATATATTTTGCCTAGTCTATTTTTAATTGCAGCATCACGACCATACCAGACACGCTGTACATCGACTGGGCCGTGTCCAAGCCAATGCTGGCTTTCTTTGGCATCTGCAGCGCAGGCATGGGCGTGCTCAGTGGCATTGGTCTGTGTGCCTTCTGTGGGATGCCCTACAAATGATATTGTGATCGTCATGCCGTTTTTGGTCATTTGTACGTTGAATATTTATTATGCCTTAGTTATTATGTATGAGCCTGTTCTCATTACAGCCATACCTGAAAACCTCTTACATTTTGATTTTTCGGGTATTTTACCATCGATTCATTACGTTATAAAGTTTATAATATTCTTCTCCTGCTTGTGTGCAAAATTTCGGATTTCGTAAGTCTATTTAAACATCGACATAAGCTACTGTACAAACAAATTTTAATCTAATCCGTTTAATTCATATTATGAATTACCCAAAGTAATTCATGCCCTGTTACTCGACGTCTCACTTTTTTATTTTTAGCCATCGGTATCGACAACACATTTCTGATGGTGGCGGGGTGGCGCCGAACGAGCAGGGCAGGGCCCGTGGCCGAGCGCATGGGCGAGGCTTTGTCCGACTCCGCCATCTCAATCACCATCACCGCACTCACCGATGCAATGTCTTTCGGCGTCGGGGCAATCACGCCGATACCAGGTTCGGTAAACAGGGCGGTTATTGATTAGTTATGAACTAAAGTCTGACCGAAAAAAGGTTGCGCCACTTTATTATGTGTGTATTGCTGTAAAATGGTTAAAGATAGTCACAACAAAGTATATTATATTCTTGATCCCCCAGTTCACTGGTCACTATGACAAAAATCTTATGTACGGCCACTAAATTCAAAGGTAACATTTCGTGGTCTGTTGTAGGTTCATGACCATTAGACGAGCTTCAGAATGAGCTATTGATGTCTAGTAGATGCCCACTCTGTCTACTTAAATGAAGTGGCGCAATCTTTTTTTGTTTGTCTGACTTTAGTTTTGTCACCACAGTGCCACTATAGTACCGACTAGTATGTTATCCAAATTCATGCCAACTTCAGATCTAGCAACACTGCATTAGATTCCGTAAGCGAACTAGAAAGACTATTGACATTGGCTTGCACCAAAAGAAAATAAGCTAGAATAGAATAATTAGAGAATAGTTGGATGTCATTTGACACTAAAGACTTATTCATTAGATTTGTTTTCACTGTTTCTTCGACATGGGTGCCTATATGTAATTCCAAACATTGAATATAATTCTTGAGATGTTGCAAGATGGTGAACAACACTCGAGAATAGCTAAAGAATAGAAATAGCTCGAGAATAAGGTTGGTGCAAACCGCCTTAAATCTAACTATTTAGTGAATGCAAGGGCGAAGAATATTGTTCAATATGGTGTTGAATAACGAAGGAAAGTGACATTTGTTTCATCTTTTCAGATATTCTGCGTTTATACCGGAGTGGCGATCACCTTGACTTTTCTGTACCAGTTGACTTTTTTCACTGGTTTGATGGCGTTTTATGGCAGTTTAGAAGAAAAGGGACGTCATTCTGTTTTGTTGGTTGAATGCTCGACGCTCAAGCAAACTGGTAATCTTCTGTTGGTCAGTAGAACTCGACCTAAGTCAGAGGTCAAACTCAACCATATGTTTTTTTTCGGACAAGGCGAGTTGATCTTAGTCTAACTAAACGGTTTCAAAGTTATGCTAGAATCTGCCATTACTAAAGCCTCAAGGTTAAACGCACTTCACTGTTAGCGCATTAATTTTTTTAGTCTGGCGTGCACAGTTTTGTTTAGCGTGTATAGTAAGTAAATCCTTTTAGTTCAGTGTTAGAGTTAAAATTGAGTCCAGATTAAAATTAAGCATTAAGCTGACTTACTTAAATTCGTTTAGTTTGGTGTTTATCCTACTATTGGAGCGACTAGAATTGGATTACAATGAAGGACTACAATTTTGCTTGTCATATTAAATAACGAAAACTATATTTCAGAATCATCTAACTTGCTACACCGCTTTTTCAAACTGGGGACGAAATCTTTGTGCAGTCCTTGGAACCAAAAAGAGTGCTTTTAAGCGGTACCGTGTGGACCCGTTTTTTTCCGCGACTCCAGTACTCTCCTGTCCTCATGCATTCTGTCACTCGGGTCTCTGTTCTCCACGGCTGGCGATATATTCGGCCTTCGGTTAGCAATTCGCCTTCGGTTATGAGATACTTGCTATTTTGTATGTAGTTCTTCCCTATGTTAAAGCTAGTTAACATTATTTTTGTCGGTTATAAAAACTACTATACTACATCTAGTATACCTACATTATAGTTTACTTCTCATTAAGGTGGCGCTCTGAATAACCGACTTTGGGCGATAAAATTTTTCATGTAAGTTTCCTTCAATTAACCCAAGAAGAAAAGTTGTTTCAAATTAAATTAGCTTTCATTTGATGTATAACGTCAAATTTTGTTCAACTTGAAATTTTAACCTATTTTTCATTGAGAAAAACTTTAATTGATGTACCAAAAAATTCTATATTGCTTTTGGTACTTTTTGAAGATTCTGATGTAGCTAATTGCCAGTTGCAACTTTTCAAAAAGTCGTTTGTGTGCAAACCTTTCTAAAGATACAAAAATGTTGACCAACGTCAACAAAAGACACTATTTTTCAAACGAATTTTTCGTTAGCTACTTTTTTGGCTTTTGAAACTTTTCTCAGCGGATTTTAGTACGGAAAAATTAGCTCTATTTTTTGGAAAATACGTATGTGTAGGCGAACTTCAGGTTTCTGAAATTGGGCTATAGCGCACATTTTTTTAAGATTACTGTCAGCTGCGAGAACCTATGCACCGAAAACTTCGCAGACTATTACAGCAGATGTTTATGGAGGCGCCGAACTTCTTGAATTGATTTGTGATTTATGATTTGGCTCAATATGATAAGCTTTTTAAAACGTCACTTTTGATAGAAATCAAAATAACTAAAAATTTATCGGTGGTAACGGAAATTTGATAAAAATGGCACCTCGGCAAGATAATTGTATTTAACATAAGCTATAGATTGTTAAATTTGGTTGAGGCACCATTGAGCTACGTCATTTCAAAAATTGGTCGAATTTTTCAAACTTTCAGTTTTGATGCAGTCATAAAATTTGCTAAAATGTTCCAAGACTCATCAAACTTTACAAAAATGCTTGCCT
>JASANF010007726.1:0-45363 GCA_030248245.1 Trissonchulus sp. WLG1_4
TCAGTGGCACCAAGACTGTGCGGGAGTTTGGAGACCAAACTCAGCGATAACTATCAATGTCCCAGCTGTTTCGACACTTGATTCACTGGGCTTTGATTTACTTATTTTTCTCGTGCTTGTTTTTGTTCAATTAGTTGTAATTTGGAATCGCTTTAATTGTGTGAATCTCATTGTTTAACTGATCGACGTTAATTGTTGCTTATTTTTCACGCTTGACTGTTTTTACTCAATTGTTGATAATTTGTTTTACGGTTGTTTGTTTTTGTTAAGTCAGTTCTAATCTGGAATCTATCGCTTTAATCCTGTGGATCTTACTGTTTGACTCATAGACGCTTATTGTTGATAATTTGTTTTACGGTTGTTTGTTTTTGTTGAGTTAGTTCTAATCAGGAATCGTGTGGATCTCATTGTTCGACTAATCGACATTGATTTCAATTTCACTGTCGCTTTATTTGAAAAAATGTTTACAATTGCAAATGTGTTCTGTTCTACTTTTTCTACTCCGGATAGTTTTATTTTCTGCTGTGTTATTTGCAAAATTAATTTAAATCTAATCCGTTACATCCAATTATATATAAGGCCCTTAGACTGTGTATAAGGACCTATTGCTTTACCGGATTAAATGGCTAATTTTAAACGGACTATACGGTTTAAAAATTCAGCTTAAAAATGCCATTCCAAAAGCTCCGGATTAAACGGACATAACTTTTCACGCGCTGCTTTTTAATCGGACTAAACGGACTTAACTCTGCACGCTAATATTAAGCGTGCATGTTAATTCCGTTTAGTCCAGTAGTAGTTTTGGAATGGGCCGTTAGACTAAAATTAAGCCGCTGGCTTATTTTAACTCGTTTAGTCCGATATTTCGTTCCTAAACCTCGGACTAAAATAAGTCCAGTGTAGGGCAGTTTGAGCTCTCTGCCTTAGGGGGCCTACGAGGCCGCGCCAAGGGGCCCTCAGGCCCAACTGCCCACTTAACTTAGCTACTAGACTACGCGGTCCACACAAGCGCACACAATATACACATTAGAGACAACACTCCAAGAAAAAGATAAACTCGAATCATCAAAGCCGCCATAAAGCTTGCTGAAAAAAGCAGGTCAGCCGACAGTAACAATACACAAAACATACAGAACAGCAGAACAGCCTACAGCCCGCGAGACGTTCACACCAAACACCAACCCTTCCCCTGACTGTCTACCCAGCCCAGACTTTATGTAATCATTTGCAAATGAGGTCAGCTGATATGCAGCCGCGTATGCAAATGAGCTGAAGCCAGCTGTACATACACAATAGGGGAATTACAGCTACGCTTTAATTTCAGTTGATGAAAATTTCGTTTTCGTTTTCGCTTTCGTTTTTGCTTTCGTTCAATTTCGTTTCGTTTTCGCTCTTTGCTTCGTTTTCGTTTTCGCTCGTTGTGTAATTTGGCAGCTGAGGCGGTCTCAGCTGTCAAGTTTATTGCGGTATGTTTCTTTAAAGTTTAGTATATTTACCTACGCAGCTGAGAATGAGAGCGGCAAACATGAATAGCAAAGCACTACTCAGGACAGCAGAAAAAGACAGGCACTCGCATCCATTAAAAACTAATCAAATCAAGTGTCTAGGCTTACAACTTTTAAGTAGCAATAGAAATTATTTGAGTTTCGTGCATTTCGTTTTCGTTTTCGCTTTCGTTTTCGTTTTCATTTCGTTTTCGTTCAATTTAGTTCAACTGAAATTAAAGCGTAGCTGTACTTCCACTAAAGTCTATTGACATTGCATGGAGGATAAGTAACAGCACAAACCCGCCGCTACACCAGTCCGTTTAATCCGGTAAAGGAATTGGCCCTAAGTTAAACACTTTTTGTGAATCCCGCCATTACGCATAAAATTATGCGACAATGTTGGTGTTGCATCCTATGTAAGGTAAATCACACAATACCATCATAAAAACAGCGACATAACTGGACCGGAGCTAGGAACCAAAGAATCGAAATTTTCAGGAAAAATTCCGCCAGCTTAGCATAGCGAATGCTGCCGATCCGCACCTTTTGTAATCGGGTGAATGCTTGTTAATGCTATAATTGGTCAGATGAATATATAGATCGTCGAGTGTTCTTTCCAATTCCTGGCGGTATTTCTCGGAAGCTAGTCGGACCATGCCTTCGCGATGCAAGTAGATCAGGAGCGGATCCAAAGAAGTCAGCAGGACGTAAACACGAAGATCGAATTTATGATCTAAAATTATTCGGAATTGTAGAGCGTTTTAAGGTCTTAAGTAGAAATGTTTGAATAAAGCAATGCTTGACATTTTTAAAGTAATATTTGATAAAAATGTCTTATTTAGCAATATTTTAAGCATTTTTAGCAGTTTTTGACGTTACAACTTGGAACAAAATCATAAACTAGGAACAGCTGTTTAAAACGAAACACCTGACGGCTTTTTATTACATATATTCTGCAATACTAATATTAATACTGCAATACTCATGGACCATTAATTAAACATTTATAAAATCTATGATTAAAGTTAAATATATGTTCATCATTATTTAACCTTGTACCAAAAATAAGCAGTGGTCTTGTAATGTATTCTGATACGATCATTTGTGAACACAGTGGTATATCCGTGCCGGTTGCCTAAAACAATGTCAAGATTAAAACATATTTTTTGCCCATGAAAGCGTTCGCATCCTAAAATCGAAACTTGAACATTCTTAGTGAGTATTCAGTATTTCAAATAGATTATGACGTGTTGATATTTAAAGTTAGCGCTTGTTTTGAGATCTTAACTTTTGATTCCGAAAACAGGGTACAGTTGCAAGTGTCTTCCGTAAAAATAAAGATATTTAGTCGAGTTTCTTTACATGGCTTTTTTCGGCGTTTGCTCGGTGTATGATTCATTGAGTTATGAGATCAGTAACTTCGTTAGCTATTTTGTAGTGTGCATAACTCTTTTAACCAGTTTGTTGTATCTGGTTTGAAAATTAATTTCCGTTTTTTGTTTAGGAATTTGCCACCAGCCAGTTTTCATTATTCTTGTGTTTCCGCTTTGTCTTCTGAAATTAAGAGTTTGAACAGTGGTTATTTTGTTACATTTTTTGGTTTAATTTCTAGAAACAGTCAAGCTTAAATATTTTAATTAAATGTACAATTTTTTAGTTCGGTTTTGTTCAAGTCACAACAATATACGTACGCTTATGCTTAAAAAAATTCCTCTGCCTCGTGAAGCTGCTACAGGCTTAAAAATCCAGTATCCACCATTGCTTCGACATCTCCCTACAATTAAAAAATGTGGTAGACTTTTTACTAAAAAAGCGACAAATCATATGGTCTTGAACTTTAATACGGCGGACGTTTAGAATAGGGTTTTCGATTCCCATAAAAAATTATTTTCAATTAAGCTATTATAACCTTGGGCGTAATTGTTTTCAATTTCAATACCATTATCAATTTTTTCTCAAATATTTTCAATTTCATTTTCAAGTCTTTATTTCTGCAAAGTCAGGCGAATCCGAAGCTTTTTCTTCACAGCTTGCATTACAAGCTTAAACCTGTTGAACGAACAAATCTAGCAAATCAACGGAACATACTTTCGAATTTGTCGTAATCTCTGGGTAAAATGTAAAACTTTGGTATAAAATTGAACATAGAGGCATTCTAAAACATAAAAATAACAAATGTCATGTCGCAAGTGTTGCCATTAGCAACTAAGCAAGAATGTAAAGATAATCTCTGTACAATAGTTGTTTAGATTAAAGCAACAGTTTTATGAACCTTGGTCGTCTAACAATGAATCAGCGGCTTCCTGAAAACTAGAGTCTGACCAAAAAAATGCTGGACTCTGAAACAAAAAGAGCACGCGATTTGATTACGAAAAGAACAAAGCGGAAGCATTTACTGGTCAGGCTTTAGCGTCTACGATTAAAGTGGCCTGCTTAAGGTAAACTGGCGTCTTACGACAAAGCTAGCGTCTTAATGTATGTTAAACTAGAGTTTTACGGTAAACTTCATTCTGCGTATATTCAGGTAGAGCCAGTCTTTTCTGGTCAGTTCTTGGCAGCCGGGAAACTGATTGATTCGTTGCCAGTGTTGCAGACTTTGAAAGGTGGCCAGTGAAAGCAGAGCGTTCGACCAGACCAGGCATGGACGGCCAAAGTCAGACGAGACCTAGAAAAAATCATCAAAAAAATGATCAAAAAATGGGGCAACCCAGGGCATGGGGCTCCTAACCCACTTCCGAAGACGGTTCGGGGATAAGGCTGTCCTGAGGACCCGGCCCTATCCTCTCCGTCCTATGTCACGGTCGCCACTATATTGGATAGAAAGATGAGACCCCAATTTGAAAGAATGAAAGAAATGGAGGCGCCGGGAATCGAACCCGGCGCGCTTGCTTCGAAGTCAAGCATGCTAACCAGTAACCACTACACCACAGCCCCCGAGTCTCATAGGCCCTAATTCTCATTTACAACATCTGAATGGACATACGGTTGTAAATATGAATGATTCTACTTTTATGAGTATAAAAAATACCTGTTCGAATCCATGAGTAGCCAGTATTGATCTTACTAAGCGTCGTTTACAGTGCACCAGTCGAACAGTTAAATTCGTGTTTTCTAAAAAATGACATACCTGACGTAGGCTTTAAAAGTATGCCCTCATTCATTTAAGTTTAAGTTTAAGTTTAAGTTGGTCCTTTGATTTTATTTAAGCTTAAGTTTAAGTTTAAGTTCTCATTTCGAAAAACGATTAAGTTTAAGTTGAAGTTGCTGCCTTAATTTTAATTTAAATTCAAGTTTAAGTATTAGAGATTTTAGTCATTCAAGTATTCAAATAAGTTTTTTCTGTTTTTTGCTACTACACCTGTTTCAATGTTACTATGACACTGTACTTGTCTTTGACTTCATAAACCTGACACGACAATTCACAAAAATTATCTATAAATTTGGGTCCATTCCCTTACCGGACTACTAAGCAGTAAACATTAGTCTAAACATTTTAAAATCATGCTTTAGAATGTCATTACTGAACCCCTGGATTAGGCAGTCTTAACTTTTACCGCACTGCTTTTTGAGTCAGGCTGAACAGACTTAACCATGCACGCCAATGTTAACCATATAAGTTAGTTTGTTTACGCCTTTCCTCAACTTTGATTCAAAATATGTTTAGTCGTTTAACCCGCTAAAGGAGTAGGCCCGTGATTAAAAGTGAAAGTTTGAAATTTTAACTTATTGATTATAATCGTCAAAAAACCAAAGCTAGAGTTAAATAGGATGCAATACTATTAACTATAATTGGAGAAAACGCTCGCCGTCAAAATGCCTTTATACTAAAACTTTATACTAAAACTGTACTATAACTAAAACTAAAACTCCGGCGAAAAGCCTATACTATAACTAGAACTAAAACTAAACTAAATTTCAGCCGCTATACTGTAACTACATATATCAAAACTAAACTAAATGGGGGGCTCTATACTATAACTGTATCTAAACTAAACTAAAATTTCTATACTAAAACAACACTACATGTCATAACCGATGAGAGCAATACGCAAATGTGTCCTCTTCATGTAAGTTCATGTAAACCCCAAATTTCCTGTAAAGTTATATAAACTTTATTACAGTTACTGAAAATATACAATTTGAAGTAATTAGAGTACACGAAATGAATTTATGCTCCGATAACTTATTATTCGCCACGAATTGTCATAAGAGCATTGCCACGGTAGGAGCATTACACGAACACATGCTCTTAATAGGCTTCAAGTGTCAACAGAAGCCGAGGCCCGAGTGACGTGTCCACTATGGCCAAGAAATCTGAAACTCGTGCCAAATTTGAAAAGTTGTAAAAAGTGAGCGTAAAGTTGTAAGAAAATAGATAAATGCTGACGGAATCATCATCTACAATAACAGAGCTATCGAGTCGCATTGTATTGTATTATACCTGAGCGACGGCGCAAATTTTTGCAAATTCTCAACTTTGAGCGCTTGTAACGGTGTGTCGTCGGACCCTTAATCGACAGATTATGTTTTGTTCACCATTCGTTCTATCGTTCGTTCTTCGCTTTGTTCTATCGAATGAATTTGTCTCTACAACGCAAGTAGCTTGAGCAATGTCTAGAAAACTAGAAGGTGTCAGAATAAGGCTGTCTAGTCAGTGATACTCTGGGCATTAATAAGTTAAACAATTTTTTAATTTTTTTCGAAAATGAATGCATACTTTGTGACACTATTGGTTGTAGAGTGTAGAGAGTGTTCCAGAAGCAGTTTTTTGTGTGTGCTTCGTAAAAATTAAAAATATTGCAAAAACTTCAAGTTTTTTCCAAACTTACATATATCTCTGAAATTGTGAGGTCAACAGGAGTGAAGTGGTACAATTTACCGAAAAATTTCATATAAATTCCGGACTGTGGGGGAAAAATAACATAAAGGGGGATTCAAGCCACCCAACTCTGGATCAGCATAGATAGAGCGCAAATAGCACTCTCAAAAAGCACTCTAGCGCAAATACTCGTAGCGCTCATAGCAAATTTTATAGCGCCTACGTCAATAATAGCGCTTTTTTTCTGCCGTTTACCTGAGTTTGTTACCTATTACCAACAGTACTATCCATACGCTGTAGTCATGACCAAAAGTGAGCAGTGTTATTGGAAATTACGGAAATACAGCAGAAATATGGTTTTACTGCAACATTTTCGAAACATGTGTAGTGTGCACCGTCGTGTGTTTTCAACAGCTGCATATTGAAAACCATGGCAATGTAGAGCTTCAGAGTTTGAGTCCAAAATACTAAAGTAAATTTTACAAAGGCGATTCTGCGAATAGTTTCCATGATTTGCACATAATATTGATTCATTTCGACTTGCGCGATATGTGCGCTAGTTATTGCTATCTGTTGTTCAATTTATGGTTCTATTTTGTCGTGCATACGACCCCTCTATTAGAGATTGGCCCACGCCGGTAGCGTACTTATGCCGGGACGGAGTCCGGCTGCACCGGGGCGGACACTTGGATTGCATTAATAGCTATGATTCAGTGCGATTGTTTCATTTTGATTTGTGATTTGATAAACGATTTAGCGAAATAGCGCAACCCTAGCACACGCGGGTTTTCCCGGCTGATGCTGAGTGCTGACCAATAGAAGAAATGGAAAGAAGGTATGGTAAACCATATTAACCCAATAGGTAAAATTGGAAGTGGTTAGCTGTAAATAGATTTCTAGTCTGTGATAAAAACTCAGACAAAATTGATGCTCAAGAAGATATGCCAGACACGACAATAAGCCAAAAACATGAGTCTAAATGAAAAGCCAGTGATTGACATTTAAGTATACCTAATTTAACTTTAGCCAAAAATTTCAGCAAAAGAAAAAGCTCAAAAATTGACATTTAAATATAATTTAAGTTTACATATGTTCTAATTTTTTAAAACATTTAAGTTTAAGTTTAAGTTGACACCGTGAAATTTTGATTAAGTTTCAGTTTAAGTTCACACGGCAATTTTGAATAAGAGTTTAAGTTTAAGTTTAAGTTTAGGGGTATATTTTTTTAATTTAAGTTTAAGTTTAAGTATGCTTTTTTAAGCCTACTGACATGTATCAATCATAAATTAATAATTAATACATACAATTCAATTCAATTGAAATTCTTTAAAAAGTCTCTAATTATCGATTTTGAATTTCATGTATTAGTTATTAAAAGTCTCTTTTGATTTATATTATTCCCTACCTTAATTTAGGTAGGTAATGTCATTTTTTATACTAATTACTAATTACAATTACTAATGTACTGTTGAACAGTCAGGTCTCCAACTTTTTTTACAATTTTTTAAAGGTTCAATTGAGCTGCCAATAACTTGTCTCATTCTGTGTGGTTTTGTGTCGCAAAGGTATGATCTATTATGAGTAGAGAGTAGTAGGATATATTTTATCAGACTTTTGAAAGATTATCAATTTCTACTTTGACTCACTGTTTTTCTGACAATAGTCTTCGTTTAATTGTTTCTGCTCGAATGTCACAAATTCAACGCAACAGCCACAACTGGGCAGTTTATCGTCGTTCAAACTTTGCTCAGAGTCCCATTTTACCGACGATAAGTTTGTCATTCTGGAATAGGATGTGGGATTGTCGTAAATCGTAGAATTCGCAGATCGTAGTTTTGGCAATCGATGAGAAAGGCCGCTTGATCCCGTCAAACTTATGGTCGACGCAAAACTAGGGGATCTAACGGGGTCTTGATTTCTCGATTTGTTCATTTTGGCTATCCGTAGTGTCTAAAACATAGGAGCCTTCATTTTACCGACTGATTGAGTTAATTTTAGTCCGACTAAATCCCGGTTCATACTTGTGCTTAAGGACATACAACTTAGAAACAGGTACAAGGACAATTTTCTGTCATCGACAGAATTATTTTATTTAAATTTTTTACGCCCATAAGGTGGCCGGGCACTGGTTGGAGCCCAGATTCACCTCTTCCTTGTGTTGGAGTTATGTATACCAGGCTACGACTAGTAACTCCAAAACAAGAGTATTTCTAAGCTGTGTACCTAAGGGGTGGAGGTCCAAATTACCATGATTCTCAGAGCACTTTAAAAATAAGTTTAGGCGAGTTTTGAGACATCACTTCCGATCCCGCAATCAGGGAAAACCCGCAAGCGGGGTACAGTCGTGAGTGTCCCATAACTTTTTGTATACAAACTGGAAATTACCCCAGCTGTCTTCGTGCCACTGGCCAAAAAGGTTTCTTGGTACTGTTTAGGCACAAGTTGATAGGGACAAGCATAAGAACTACATAATATGAACCGGGCTCAAGCGTTTTAAAAAGAATGCTTAAAAATGCCGTTCTGAAGCCTCCGGATTAAACGGACTTGAGTAGGATTAGAGCGCTTATCTCAGTGAGATTAAACGGATTACACAGTTACTTTATAAGCTACGCTTAACAAAACTTTAATATTATTGTTATATTACCGTATTTGTTATATTTGCTTTATGGAAACTAATCTCGACTGGTTTAGGTACAGAGTCTTTACTTTAGGCTTTCAATTTAGTAAGCCTTGTACTCAAAATCACATGACGTTTAGGGATTGTTTTAATTTTGTGACTATAATTGCAGTAACCTGGTGAGTTAGTTATTTTTTGTGTATCCACATAACTCATGCAGTGTTTGCTCAATTATAATGAGTAAGCAAATTTTTAAACAATATTTTTCCAAACTAAATTAATTTAACGCATGTGGGTGCATTTCATAAAGATAATTAAATAAACATTAGACATTTAGAAACATTTAGCCGAAAAACTACATCCGTTTCTGCTGATCAAATAAAAATGTCCCGCAGATGAACACTAACGTAATAAAAAACAAAACTTTAAAATCCAAACCCGCAGTGTTGAAACACTAGCTGACAAAGTTCCTTGGCAACAAGCTGTACTACAGACCAGCTGGCTTCACCATCAGCCGCTACATACACTAGATACTACCAAGAGTACATAATAGGAAGAGTATGACACTAAAAAGTATGCTAAGTAGGTAACCAGGCTTGCTTGGCTAACACAGAGCTGGTAGAGTCCTGACTAGAAATGGACTTAGTGCTTTCATTAGTCCGTTGAAACCAATGTGGACATGGAAAAAATTGGGAACTCTTAAAGTGGGTGATCGGAGGATCTTTTGTACCTGTTGTATGGCAGTTGTGCTTGTGACGGTAGCACATTTTCTGGTTTGCCTTCTTATTTGCCCTTAAATTAGGGCTTAGCCTTAGGCTTAGGGCTATTCTTAATGCTTAGAAATCTTCTTTTTCTTATTTAATTACCCCCTTTAAGATCCCCACAAATGGAGCACATTTAAGCTAAAATTACAATATGATCCCACATTTAGTGCATATGAACTGGAATACATACTATTTGGGTCCTACTCGTGCAGGGGAGTGGAACACTACCGTGTACTCTTGATACGAATATCCCAGGGCCAGGATTTATATTGCTTCTGTGACATACTCTTGCTCATGGAAGTTTCCCGAAATACCGACACCATGCTTGCTGTGCAACAAAAAGGACAAAGTTTTGTACATTAGACTAGGGGTGGCATTTCATACGTAGAAGTTAACCTAGATCGTTTGGGTTTTCTACTGATTGACTTCTCTTCATGAGGGACACATACAAACGAAAATTGAGCTGACGTTACGAATAACCGCACAGACCTCGGGTATGGCTCCACTAGTGTTTAGTAATGAAATTTTAGTTTAGTTTTGGTACAGTTATAGTATAGCTGCTTGAATTTAGTTTTAGCAAGAGTACATAATGGGAAGAGTATGACACTCTTCCCATTGGCCAGCTTGGCAGCGCGGTAGATGCGTTGCACAATAACGGCCAAAAAAGGACCCAAACGGGACCGGTCCCAAATGGGTACCTGGTACCCAAACGGGCCCTGCAGGTACCCAAACGGGCCCTTCAGGTACCCAAATGGGACCCAGGTACCCAAACGGGACCCAGGTACCCAAATGGGACCCCAACGTATCTGATTGGCTGATTGGGGTACCCAAACGGGCCCTCCAGGTACCCAAACGGGACCCAGGTACCCAAACGGGACCCAGGTACCCAAACGGGACCCAGGTACCCAAATGGGACCTCTTTTCAAATCTAACAGCCAATCAGATTGCAGCAGCTTTTAGCTCCGCCTACAATCAAGCTACCGTAATCCCGCGTGCAGCAGCATATGTAATTGATATGTATGTAAGGCAATAATGCTGTTTTTATTAATTTTTAGAATTTTGCTGTCTTAAAGACTTATTATAGGACCCAAATAACAAAGACGCAGCTGATTTGAGATATATTTCTGAAAAATGGCATAAAAAAGGCAAAGAAAGAGTGAGATTTTGACAGCGGTATTTTTAAAAAATATACAATAATTTTAACTAAGTTCCATCAGTTTACTAAGACTTTGTTTATGTCTTATAATAAGTCTTTGGTGGCAGAAAAATACAAAAAAATTCTAGAAAGAGCATTATCAGCAACGTCGCATATGCTGCTGCAGGCGGGATTACGGTAGCTTGATTGTAGGCGGAGCTAAAAGCTGCTGCAATCTGATTGGCTGTTAAATTTGAAAAGAGGTCCCATTTGGGTACCTGGGTCCCGTTTGGGTACCTGGGTCCCGTTTGGGTACCTGGGTCCCGTTTGGGTACCTGGAGGGCCCGTTTGGGTATCGCAATTTAGCATAGCATTGTTTACGCTTTTTATTTGAGCTGTCATCAGTATTCAGAATTTACGTTAAACATTTGTTTACTTTGTTCATATTATACACGCCAGAAAGTCAATGATGCACACAAAGCAATATTATGTATATGGAAAAAAAGCAAAACTGTTTTTATGTTTTTTGAGCAGGTTTTTACATGTTTTTTTAAACATGTTCCAAGTCCAAATACATACTCTTGATGAATTAGACTAAATCGTCAATTTTCTTTTTTACTACCTTGTTTTTTGTTTAATAAGTCTGGCTTAAAAACAATAAAGCTGTTAAAAATCGTCAAAGCAGTTAGTCATTACTACCACCTTAAATTGCGGCGAGTGAGGTTCTTAAAGATCTCGGGTGCGGTTGTAACCGCGTGGGTAAACTTTTTAGGGTACAACTATGCATCCCAGTCCTACCTTTTAAACAACTTTAAGCCGATTGTATGTTTATTCGAATTAGCATAACTAAATCAAATAGACAAATAGAAACTACTAATCTTCCAGTTACCGTCGGACCTAAATCAAATGGGTTAAAACCCCAGCATTGAGCTATGACGAGGGATGTAGTTACAGGTAAAGTTTAATAAGTGGTTTGAAAACGCTTCCCAACCGTGGGAACGGGTAAGTGAGAGTTACGGCCTATGAGACTCGGGAGCTGTGGTGTAGTGGTAGCATTCTTGCCTTCCAAGCAAACGGCCCGGGTTCGATTCCCCGGCGACCGCCATTTCTTTCGTTCTTTCTAAATTGGGGTCTGCTCTTTCTATGCAACATTAATGGGAACAATATACAGCCTACGCTGTTGAAATTATACGTGGGTATTAGTTAAACCGAGGTACTCACAGGAATTGAACTCCAACCTTTGCCCGGAAACTATTTTAAATTCATATACTACATACACTCACACATACTAAGTAATGTAATTTGAATACCTTTGCTTTGGAGCTATGACTCGTAGCCTGGTATGGTTTCAAAACAAGAAATAGATGAACCTTACGAGCAGATATAAAAATGTGGTTATTTAATACATAGTTTAATTAGTTATTTCTAAAATCAGTTGGAAGCCAAGTTAATTACATTTTTATAAAAGTAAATGATAAAGCTACCCGTTGTGAGATGAGATGATCATTGACTTACTGAACAGACACTGGCACCAACCTTAATCTCGAGCTATTCTTAATATTTTGCTATTCTCGAGTGATGTTCACCATCTTACAATGTTCAAAAATTATATTCAATACATGGTAATTAGTTAATGTGGACTTAAGAAGTTAATGTGGAATAAGTTAATGTGGACTTATTATCGAGGAAACAGTGAAAACAAATCTAATGAAAACGTCTTTCGGGTTGAACGAGATCAGCAATTCTTGAGTTATTCTACTCTCGAGCTATTCTATTTTGGTGCAAGCCAGTGTGAGTTAGGTTTTTTAAAAAAAAAATTACTACAGAACTGCTAGACTTAGGGCAAAAAGTTAAACTTCAGCTTTAACTAAAATTAAAAAAGGTTAAGGGTCATACTTCAACTTTAACTGCAAAAAAGTTGGAGGTCTTACTTTAACTGTAACGTTAGTTAAATTTAAACGCCCTTACTTTAACTTTAACATTAAAGTAATTAAAACAAGCCCAATTTTTGGCAAAAATACTCCGCACATGAGCACTTTAACGTTAGCAGCACGCTAGGATTTCAAAATCAAAATTAAAGACCTGTTGGGCTGTGGCCCAACTGGAAAAAGTTATAAAAAAGTCATTGATTTTGGTCTTACCTTACCTTACCTTACTTTACTTTAACTTTAACTTAAATTAAGGCTGGAGCCTTACTTTAACTGTAACTTTAACTTAAATTGAAGCCTTGGCCTTACTTTAACTTTAATTTTAACTTTAATGAAAATGGTCTAACTTTTTTGCCCTACTGCTAGAGAAGTCTTTTTAACTAAAACATAACTAAAAAAATTGCAAAAGCAACTGATTAAGTTCACATTAACTTAAGGAAATCGTATTGTCTAACAAAGGTTTGCTTACATTTGTCAGAACGATATCACATTTTCTCTTG
This sequence comes from Trissonchulus sp. WLG1_4, assembly GCA_030248245.1. Taxonomy (NCBI): domain Eukaryota; kingdom Metazoa; phylum Nematoda; class Enoplea; order Enoplida; family Ironidae; genus Trissonchulus; species Trissonchulus sp. WLG1_4. The sequence continues at coordinate 13,251 of JASANF010007726.1, forward strand.
CCATGGAACGATATCTCACTGGGTTGCAGGTAAACTTCTGAAATGTAAGCATAACCAGCCGCTACCTACACTAATTTTGAGAGTCTGCACAAACTGAATCAAGCTTGCAATTGTCATTTTGTTTTTCCTGTAGCTTCACCTCAGCTCATTTGTTTTGAAAAGCATTAGTTTTTTAAATAATCCATAGAATAGTAAGTACGGCACTGTTATTTTCATAAGCATGAATTTTTTCCCGAAACGTCTAATTTGTTTTTTCAGAGTACGATTTTGATTTTACGAAATGTCAGTTGCATAACTGATTTCAAAGTCGTAATTACCAATAGTAAGCAAACGTAAGACGCATTTAAAACATTCTCGAAGTGTTGCAAAAATGTGTTCTGTATTTTCAAAACAAGTCAAAAATTTGCCAAATTTTTGACAGAGCCACTAAGCACTGTGTACTGCAGGTGAAGCTAAGTTGACAATTTGAAAGCTTAAAAGAAACTTGTCTTCTACACGCTACATAGCTTACGCTTTAAGCAACAGGTTAAATCCGCTTTTCATGAATTTAAATCGAATTTAGACTTGGATTCCCCGTAAACAGATGACTAATATTTCGCGGTCGTTTATATCTCACGAGCTAAAGTATCAAAGAACCTGTTTTGGTCTGTCTGTAGGTACAGTACAGCTCAAAATTAACATCATATGACTCCGGAGTCAGCGTCACTGACTTTGTTTTGCAGTCACTGACTGCAGTCAACCTTTTGACGTCACAGATCCAATTTACTTCCGGTAGTTTTGAAATTCATTAACTGACTCCCGAGTCAGAGTCAGTGACTGCGGAATCAGAATCACGTTAGTCATCACTATAATTTATATGGCTTAGAAACTTTGCTTTCACATGTGTATGCGTGTAGCATATTCTGTGATAGTGATGACTAAGGTGATGCTGATTCCGCACTCACTGACTCTGACTCCGGAGTCAGCTAATAAAAGTCAAAACTACCGTAAGTAACATTGAACCTGTGACGTCAATAGGTTGACTGCAGTCAGTGACTGCAAAATGAAGTCAGTGACGCTGACTCCGGAGTCATATGATGTTAATTTTGAGCTGTACTGTAGTTTCATTTCAATCAAAGATGTGTCAACAAGTCACGCTTGCAAAATTTGTTGTAAACCAAACTATGTGGTTTCCAAGAGTACATAATGGGAAGAGTATGCCAGTCTTTTGTTCTGAAACAGCTAAATCCACCACAGCATGATTCACCTTTTACAAACGCATCAGTGCTTAAAACTTCATTTTCTAAATCTTCCGGAGATACCAGGAGAGTTGCAGTAGTGTATTTTTGTCGATTACTTTTAAATCAAAAAAAACTATTGTAGGACAGGTTTGTCATTGTGGAATTTAAAAGTCAACCGGCCAATTTTGTATGTCAATATGTGAAATTTAAGGGGTGGCAATCATAGATGCTACTAGGGGAAAAGGGGGGTACCCTCCCTAATTGAGGCAGTACCGTCCTCACACAGCAAGCCCCCACCTCGACCCCCCGCTATCGCCTCTGATGGCCGAAATATTGCACAAAATTGAGTTAAAAATAAAAAAAAATCACGAAGAATTTTCCACACATGTGCAATTGAGGAAATTTGCGGGTGGAGCCGCCGCCTGGTGGGGGGGATGCTATGCTAATCTTTATTAAAATGTTGCCCATTTGCCCAATTACGGGGATTCAAAGCCAATCTGAGGGGTTAGCGGACTTTTCTGGGGGGTGGGACAGGTTCCACCCCACTCCCCCCCCTACTAGTCCCGCTCGCGCCCATGTATGGCTGTTTCTAAAAAAGTGCCCCAAGAATGAGCTAAAAATCGAAAAACTGCAAAATTTTTTACCTGTCGCCGAAAAAATCAATACCTGTTGCCACCGGCGGTCACCCCCCTGGCTATCTGGTTCCGACTTGCAGCATACTTCCGTACAGCCAGCTAAATAATAGCAACAATTTATTATTTTAATAAATGTTTTTTTAATATGTCATTGATAGTTTCATTAATCAGCTTGTTAACTTTAATATTTGAATATATAACTTATTAATTTAATAAATGTTTTTCTGCGGCGTAATAATGGATGGTTTTATGATCAGTTTGTGGTGGGATTATTGGTCTACATAGAGATGGATTATTTGTTACAGGTTTTCGCTCCTGTAACAGGAAAGTTGCATCAAACGTAAAGTACGGTGTATGAATTGTATGTAATCCTAGCCCCTGCGCTGCCTGCTCGTTTTTTTCTGGAAAAAAGCTATATTTTCTGGAAAAGCTATATCTTTTTGCTGCATAACTTTGCTCAATCCAATCAAAAGCACATGTTTTTGGTATCAAATGAAAGCCAAAGAACTGAACTTTATTGTGGTAACAATTATTTTAACTAATCTTGAACAAAAATTGCTGAAAAGTGACTGTAAACCTGACAAATATTGAAAAATTTAGTATCAAATTTTGAAATTTTATTACTTTCACAGACTGTGTGAGGTCACAACGCGTCTATTCATCCAAAATTTATCAGATTTGGTTGAGTATTTGCTGAGTTCAGCGAATAAAACGGGCCAAAAATGACGTTTTTCAATAGAAAAATCAAAACTAAAAAAATTCGATAATTTTTGACAGGTACATAGTGATGTTGTATATATCGTTAGACTTAGAATGGAATAGGCTATCGAATGATATATAATACATTAGGTTTCAAATAATTAGGCGGAAAAAATCGATTTTATTTGAATTAAAATTTTTAACTTCAGATTTTCCGAAATAATTTAACTTCATTAAAATTTCCATCAAAAATGCTTTCGAATGATATATACATTATGGGGGTTACCTCAAACGACTAAGCTGCTATGAAGCAATGAAGTTCCGTACATACACTTTTTGGTCAGACTATAGTGTCGCACTCTAGGTAACCATTAAATGAAAACGTTCGACTAGTAATTTACAAAATTTTAAAATCCCAAGCAAAATCTAATTTCGTTTTTCCATGCCCCCCCTGTTGCATAATTTTGCAGCATGTAATGTCATTTGCATGATCTCTTTACTTTGTGCGTGTGTGCGTGTACTGTGTGTGGTAGGAACTAAGAATTACATAGGTGCATGCATGATATGTATGTTAGGGTCTGGGTAAAATCCAGCCCCAGCCCCAGCCCCGGCCCCAAGTGGGTAAAACCCAGCCCCAGCCCCAAATGTAACAGTGGGTAAAATCCAGCCCCAGGTTGGGTAAAACCCAGCCCCAGCCCCAACTGGGTAAAACCCAGCCTCAGCCCCAAATGGGTAAAATCCAGCCCCAGCCCCAACTGGGTAAAATCCAGCCCCAGCCCCAACTGGGTAAAATCCAGCCCCAGCCCCAACTGGGTAAAATCCAGCCCCAGCCCCAAATGGGTAAAATCCAGCCCCAGTCCCAAATGGGTAAAATCCAGCCCCAGCCCCAACTGGGTAAAATCCAGCCCCAGCCCCTACTGGGTAAAATCCAGCCCCAGCCCCAAATCGGTAAAATCCAGCCCCAGCCCCAAATGGGTAAAATATAGCCCCAGCCCCAACTGGGTAAAATCCGGCCCCAGCCCCAACTGGGTGATTTCCAGCTCCAGCCCTGGCCCCAGCCCCAGCCTACGCACACCCCGGCCCCGGTTGGCAAGACACATCACCGCAATCAAATAGGCAAACCTTTGATACAACTTCAACTATTACAGCAAGGCCGAGTCACCGTTAGGCCGAAAAAGTTTTTGATGCATAATTAGTCACTGGTAGGGAACTGTAATCGTACTCAAAATTAAAGCAATGCACTTTATCATACGAATTTAAGTTTTCTAACACTAAACTTCAATCGCAGTTCTGCACATTTTCAACCAACTTTTTGGCTCTGTTCCGTCAAATTTCATTTGTATAAATTCTCACAGTTTGTATCTTTTACTAACATTTCGTGAAAACTTTGATCAGTTTTCTGTCGAATTTTAGATAAATTTCAGTAAGCTTTATGTATTCTCCTTGCAGTTCAATTCCTGCTTTGTGTCGATCGAATTCATGTATCTAATGCTAAGTTTTCTTAATAATTTTTTCTGTATTTTTCAACAACACCAATCAATAGATACCGCCTGAGAAGAATAATGCCTGTATATATGCTTCTGAAATGGTATCGGCCTGATACGGCCTACATAGCAGTGACACGACCAGTTAAGGGCCTATTGACATGAAGGCGCATTTTGCTCCATGGCGTACGCCGTACCCCAACCTGGGGCTGGATTTTACCCACTGTTACATTTGGGGCTGGGGCTGGGTTTTACCCACTTGGGGCTGGGGCCGGGGCTGGGGTTGGGGCTGGATTTCACCCAGACCCTGTATGTTACGGTTATGTATGTATGTTCAGTTTTCATACGACTTTCACAAACTCGGCACCGGAATGTTTCAGTAGCAATATATAAGTGCTGCTGAAACAGAGTCAACCATCGCTTTTTGAGCTGTACTGCTCAGATCAAAGCGACTACGATGGTATCTAGTAGGGCAAAAAAGTTAAAGCATTTTCATTAAAGTTAAAGTTAAAGTTAAAGTGAAAGTAAAGGCCATTGCTTCAATTTAAGTTAAAGTAAGGCACAGGCAGCAATTTAAGTTAAAGTTAAAGTACATAAGCCGAAAATCAATGACTTTTATATTACTTTTTTAAAATAACTTCAATTTAAAGTTAAAGTAAGGTTGTTTTAATTTAAGTTAAAGTTACAGTTAAAGTAAGACCTCCAACTTTTTTTGGAGTTAAAGTTAAAGTTAAAGTAATACCCCTAACTTTTCTAATTTCAGTTAGAGTTAAAGTTTAACTTTTTCCTGTTGTGCCACAGCACAACAGGTCTCTAATTTTGATTTCTGGCGGAATACACTGGGCTTGTAGTGCAATGTACGTCTGTGCGTTAGTTTGCTTTGCATATTAGAGCTACTGCGCGAGCGTCACATCATTGTCTAGTGCAAAAGTTACACTGTAAGCTGGAAAAATGTCAATGTGCGTTTGTTTAGTTCATGTGTGTCACATAGTGCGCGTGTGTCACATTGCTGATAGTACCAACATTTGGCCAGATAATTTTGTTGGCAGCATCTTACATATGTTTCCTGCGAACTGTAGTCATTTTTGGTTATAAAAGAATGAATAAACTTAAACTTTTCACTAATCAAAATAACCCATTCCTACATAATTTGTTGTAAGATAATTAAAACTACTTCCAGTTTTTGCATAAACAACTTATTGTAAGATTGCATAAAAACGCATTGAACTTTTGCATACACATTTTACAATAAGATAATTATCTGCTGCACAACAGGTTTTAGCTGACCTGCTGGTCAGCTTACTTGAACATAATTCTTAATACTTACTGAAGGTTTTGCCGCAGGTTGGGCTTGTTTGCCCTAGTATCTAGTACCTACTGCTGCTGTATCTAACCAGCTGTAAACCATGTTCACTCGGAGCTTATTGTAGCTACTCAGCTCTTCAAAAACAAAGTGCAGTTTTTTGTAACTTCCAGCTTATTTAATCTGCTACACTTTTGCGCAGATGCTGAAGCATCGAGTCGAGACAAATGCTGGATTTCTCGAAAAAGAATCGAGAATTTTATCAACCTGTAGGTAGATTACCATGCTGGCTTTCGTACAAACTATAAAGTTTAGTTTGACATTATTCACAAATGAAATTACTCATTATTACAGACAGTTGAAAGTCAAAAAATATGTAAATATTCCTCAGTGTATTTTACTTGTTAGGTCGTGATCATCCCAGGGTAGGAACTTTGCTCCTTTTAGGGGCAACTTGTTTCATTATTTTGAAGGACAAAAGGCTGTAGGGTATGAGTGTAAAAAGCTACTTAGTATATACTCTTGGGGATTCTTCCTAGTTACGCAACAAGATAAAGTGTAAAGACTACTATAATATTTAATCACACGTTTTGATTTCTGTTCAATTGTATTTTAATTGACCCTGGTTCATCTTTTGTCAAAACATCTAAACATACAGCACAAAAGCACTTATCTGTGCTTGTCGTGAATAATAAAATTTTCTCAACTCTGCTAAACTGTAAGCACATATACTACCTATCAGCTTTATATAGAAGTAGCTTGTTTTGTTCATTTACATATATAATCATATACTACATATTTATTAGACTTAATTGCTTAATTTTATATAAGTTTAATAACTAATAATAAATAATAGTTGACCAATGTTACCCACAATTAACCAATTAAGGTGTTTTACGAATACGAGCAATTGTTTGGTCGTATTAAAAACATTTGTTATTGTTCATAATTCATTCAAATTAGCTATTTTAATGCATGATTTTTTCAAAAGCCACTTCAATCAAACTCAGAAGTTATAACCTCAATATTAATTTAAAAAAGTTTTCAAGGTTAGTTTCCTACATAATTAGTTTGAGCTTTTTATGAGAGCTATGTAAGTGTGTACATAAATTGATAATAATAATATATTTATAGACAACTTTGTTACTAGGTCACTTTTTTGTGAGTTCAAGGTTTTAACGCTAACTGAAAATTTGATAAACAGCAAATTTATATTGTTTGTAAGACTACGCTTAGGCCTTTGTAAAAATGTCGTTAAGCACCTTTGTTAGCATTGATAGTATACATTTAGCATTATTTAATCCTACTTTGTTTGTAGGGCATCCCGCATTTTTGTAGTCCATCCGACAATTTATGTAGTTCAATGGTATTACATTCGTTTTCTTGTTCAAACCACCTGCCTTGTAGTTCACATAACACCTTTTTTGTAGGTCATCTCTCATTCTACAGTAAAATCCTAAACTGCAAATTTATATTGTTTGTATCTTCAAGCTTAAGACTACGCTTAGGCCTTTGTAAAAACTTTGTTAAGAACCCTTGGTAGCATTGATAATATACATTTTAGTTTATACTACCGTTTTTGTAGTTCATCCAACATTTTTGTAGTCCATCCTTTAATTTATGTAGTTCAATGGTATTACACTCGTTTTCTTGTTAATTTTCAAACCAACTGCTTTGTAGTTCACATAGCACTTTTTTTGTAGGTCATCGTACATTCTACAGTAACATTCTAAACTCAAAAAACAACTTCTACTCATTCGAGAAAATGCAACTAAAACGCCGAAACAACTAATTCTCACGCTTGCAGTTGTTACCAGTTTCGTAGACCTATTTTTTGACAACAACGCATTTCATCAATTTCATCCCATGATTACTAAAAAATTCAAAGAAAGAAAGTGTTCTAAAATGAAATGAATAAGCCCCGAAAAAAGAATACTCATTAATCACAAAACAAAATCAGAATGAATAATCATGATATACATAATATTATTTCTATTATTTTCAGCCAAAATGCTCACTTTCCGAGAAGTGTATATATTATTCGCGGCCTATTACGCTTACTCCTTTTTCCTACTGATGATCTATATGGTTACTATTGTGATTATATGGCGTAATCGTAAACAGTATTTCAACAGCTCATTCTATACGCTCGTTTATTGCTTAGCCCTCGTGGATTTGCTATGGTGTCTTATCTCAGTGGGTTACAATCTGTGGATTAAACGGGCTAGTATGAACCAAAGTTGGCTGCTGGTTCTAAATCTAGCGCAGTGGCTGGGGTGGTCACTGACGTTCGTCAACTATGACCTACAGTTTGTCATTGCTGTGTCACGTTTTGTGGCCGTGTTCTGGCCAATGAGAATACGAGTGAGTTCGGGTTTGATCTGAAACAGGAATTATAGGATTATCAATATGTACATAGTGAAAGATATTGCCTAATGGGTTATGATGAAAACGTTGAAATTTTGTACATCGTTTGTAGTTTAGGTACATTCAAGTATAGTTTAGTTTAGTTTAGGTATTTAAGTATTAAGTGTAGGTAGCTTAAGTACTTACAACAGCCAGAGTATACTAGAACAGTAAGTTTTCCTGTTAGATTTTCAGTATACATACTTTCTTTTAACTTATGGCAAGTTGTTCCAAATTTTAGTTAATTTGGTTTTAAAACCATCAATTCAATACTGAGAAATTGATAAAAATTAAAATTGTTTTTGTTTTTTCAGAAATTCAAACCCCATATTGCGCTAATCGCCGTTTGCTTAATATCAGTCACGGATTTCACTAGCGCAACTTATTTGTTGCACAACTGTTGTAAATCACGAATATCGCAAGAACAGACTTATAACGGGTCTTTAACGTATTCTCCAAAACGGAAAATATTTCACGGAATTTTCATCCTAAAGCTCATCGTTCTTAGTCTCTGCTCGTTGAGTCTCTATACGGCAACCGCGATAAATCTGGGAATCAAAAAGCGCAATTCAGCCGTCTTAAGCCAACGGGATTTCAGAAATCATCGAATGCTGCTGATTCAAGGACTGATCATTTCGTTGAGTGGTTGCGCCGTGATTCTCAGTTGGTTTGTTGCTTCCAATAACGGAAAATCAAGCCCCGCCTACACGAGTGTGGGGTATCACGTGATTGCCTTTTTTCGCAGTACTGCAAGCAATTCAAACGGTGTTTGGTATTTGATCATTAATCGAGACCTAAGGCAGCTGGCTTTCGGCCCTTTCCGAAAAGTGAAATGTTGTGCGTGTAAAAGAAGAAAAGAGAAACCTATTTTTCCTGAACAGGAGGATTGTTATATTTCTAGTCAAGGTACCACAAGAATTACGCCAAGTCCAAATGATGTGTATCTTTAAACACACTGTCAACATATATATGTAAGAAATAGGTCCTATGAGACGTGAGGGCTGTGTGGTGTAGTTAGTAGTTAGCACGCACGCATCATCAAGTATTTTTCTGCCATTTAAACACGGGTATTGTTACTGGTACTGCTCCTGTAGTTAAATTTGAACTGTTTGTTTTGTAGCCTACTTTTAAAAAATACAAATCCGCAAAAAAAAGACTTCCATTTGATAGAAAATTACGCAAATTTGATTAGACGAATTTATTCAATATAATACTTACCTAGTATGTTATGTTGTAAATATGTAAATATTTATGTTTATTATATGTATAATGTATGTATGACAATTCGTGTCAAAATATTAATTTTTTATACTTAAATAATCATTATACAATTGCCATTATTTTTTCATAATGTACATTTTTGTTACGATCTTATCTACAATTTTACATTTTATAATAAATCTTCACGATGTACATATCATTCTAATATTTAGGGGTTACATACATAGCTTGCCTACAATTGCTGCGTGTATGGTGTATTTATTGCACTTACTGCACTTAAACTTAAACCCAACTTTATTTAAGATTTAAAAATTGAAAACTACTTATTTTTCAATGACTTACTTGATAAAAAAATAAACTGTATCATTGATACATATAAATTAATACCATATTTTGACAGACTCAATGATACGATCCCTATTGAATTTAATTTAGTAAAAATAGGTTGTGGGTTGTAAGCTTTTGTTTCTGAAGTAGCGAAAAATAATACCAAATATTAATATTCTTCATTTAGCCTACGTTCTAAACTATGATACAAAAGTCAGTAAATTAGATCATATTGTAGACCATTCTCTGCTGAATTCATTACAGAACTATAACTGACGCAATTGAGTGTTCTCTAGGTTTGTTGGGGATTTCATTAAATCGCTTTAACGCAGTTTTGCTTTTGTCTGATTCATAACTAAGTTTGTTTTTCACTGTTTTGTAATCATATATGTTGTAGAAAGCTTGTACGGTCAAAAATTGTTCATGTTGTAATTTTGCTTGAAATTTTAGAGAACAGAACCTCTTCAAAGGATCCCTTCACTGTTCCGTCAAAGTGCAAATAAGATAATCCATAATTATGTTACAGTTTTTTACAATCACAATACACAAAAAACAAAATATTAAGGTTAACTATTTGACATTTGTACCTGTTCACCTGTACCCCAAAACAACAATGTTTATTAAGTATTACTTTTCATTGCATCGTACAAATGAAAAAAATCTTTTTTGAAGAAAAAATGATCATGATTAGAAGAATTACAGGAGCGCGGAATTTACTGTACGCACTGACTTGTAATGTATAGAAAACAATACGACGCTTCTTGTTGCAGCGCTAAAATCAGTTGGTTTTGCAGAGGTGGGTAGCATGCCACAAATGAAATATTTCTTGGCCATCCCATCTAGTTGATCAGTCTGCATTTTTGGACAGGCGCAACGGCTCAGGGACTATTCCTTTACCGGATTAAATGGTTAATTTTAATCGGACTAAACAGTTAGTAAATTCAGTTTAGCTTTTGGAATGGACTCAGACTAGAATTAAGCCGCTGCCTTATTTTAACTCGGTTAGTCTGTTTAACGCGATTTGCCATTCCTAAACCTCGGACTAAAATAAGTCCAATCCGTTTAATCCGGTAAAAGAATAGGCCTTCATTTTTTTAATGACCCGACCGCACTCAGCAACGGGATCTCCGTTCTGCTGCGTAATTCGTAAAATTACTGCGCTTGTGTTCTGCAAGCTCCAGACGAGCACCAGTTTTGAAATCAGCATTTCATAATTGGCAGAAAGGTTGAGCGCGGTCGCTTCAAATTCAAACAGTTCGTACCTGTCAGAAAATGGCATTTCCTTAGGCTTGCCCTTATACTTTGGTACGTTCAGGCGGGTGTCCAATTATTCCCGCAGGGCCGCCAAGTTTTCGCGAACAATTTGAAACTGCTGTGTTTCCGCTGTAAGGCGCTTTTTGCGGTTTGTTTATTTCGATCCGTCACAGTTACTGCCCTAGCTGGGGACAGAAAGCGTAAAGCCCGGTTCATACTTGTCCTTAAGAACACAGGTACAGGGACAAGGACAATTTTCGGTCGGCTACTGTGAACAATTGACACAAGCGTTTCGGCTAATTTTTTGCATACGATTTGCAAGTGACCCCAGCAGTAATCATGCCAAAAGTTGGCTCATTGGGCCAGGCAGTTTTCTTGGAATCGCTTAAGGACAAAACAAGGACAAGGACGAGTATGAACCGGGCTTAAGTGGTAGAGCAGAGAACAAGAGGAAAAAGTTGAGCAAAAACAAATTGAGCTAGTGGAGCCCAAGTCGAGCTAAAGTGAGCTAGTGGTGCTCAACAATTTGGTAGATTTCGCTAAGGTCACTCAAAATTGGCTAGAAATGTATTTAGCATGTGCACTGGCGGTGAAGCATAAACGGGAAACAAAATTTTTAGGCAGCCTTGCCATGTACCTGAACCTTTACTGACTGATTCAAACCAAAAAAAACACATCACAAAGCGGCGGATCAGTGAAAACGTAGCTAACAATTTACAAAAATATTTCTAAATAAACCGTTCACGTGGAAGTTTTGGCACCATATCCGAAGTGACATACGGCAGATTGGGGGGGGGCAGTAGTTTAGTATTTTAAAAGTTATTTCAATTAATTTGAATAATTCTGGTACATACTGTACCGCGTAGCCGTAGACTGACGGTCTTATCCAAAATTGGATTATCGGATTAGATTTAACTTTATTTCGTCAATAACGCGGGATCAGGTAAACGTAATTTATTTAAACTTGGCACACTCCAAGATACGCGGGACATACCACGTGTAGGGCAAAATTTCAAAAAATTTTCATTTTGTGCTGTATTATTAGCAAAATTAATTCAAATCTAATCCGTTAAATCAAATTTTGGATAAGGCCCTCAGTAGCGGGCAAGCTCCTATAGTTTAGAAAACTGAAGTTAACATGCATGAACGGCCATATACACAGCTGTAAGTATCAGCCTTATAGAGCAGTTTTTGACGGGATCATCCACCAATGTAATAAAATAACAGCTGTGTGTCTCAACTCTTTTGCAGTTAGACACAATAGTGCGCACTTGGTTTTACTGACAGTAATTTTGTGAGTTACCACTTCATTATTCATGCTGCTGACCTGTAGAAACTACGTTAACCCTAATTTGATATAATTTAGTAAAATTGAGAAGCATAATTGTATATATTTACTATCTAAGTTCAAAGTTGACGTATAGTAATTCTGTAATTCTCCATAATTTGTCTTCTATTTTTGTCAGAAAATAAAATAGTACCTAATAATACATGTTACGTATAATATACTGAGCTCATTAAAATTTTTCCGTGTGTTAAGATAATAAAATAAAATTATTCATAACAAGTTTTTCTGCTGACGAAGAGATTATTTTTTGCAACGATGAAGTCAGCAGGAGTGACAGTATAAAGCAGGAGACACATTATAAAGCCAAAATTCAGCAAGTTTATTGATTAATTCAATCTATTTTATAATTTTTTGAATTGAGTTCTTAACGTTGAGCGTAATCCTAGTTTGATCGGTCGCATCCAAATATATATAACTTTTGTGTGCCCTGGCTCACAGTAAGAAATTGTATGCAATAGGTGTTCTCATTAAGAAGTAAGCGCTAAAGCACATCGGCAATAGATAATTAGACCATTTAAAAAATCTGCTGCGCCGCCAAACCTTCTGTAAACAGTGTAGCTTATAATATGGCAGTGAGTGACATGACTACAAAAACGTAACACCAATCTCACGCTAAAACTTCCTGAAATCAAGACACCACTGATTTTGTGCTGGTGGTATGCTGAAACGAGGGGGGTACCCCACTAAAATCAAGGCCTTTCCTGAATGAAGGCGGTCCCCTCTGGAATCACCACATCTAGGATTTGAGGGGGGTAGCCTCCCTGAAATCAAGACGCAAATCAAGGCTGAAGCATCGTTCCGGCCGATTAGCTAGCGGCCTATTATGTACTCTTGGTGCAATCTATCGTGAGTAGCACACGACAGCAGTATTGACTAAAGCACTGCTCACAATAGGCTATTCCAGATGGTTTAATAAACTGTAGCTAATGCTGTGAACGCGATTCATGTGCATTGTGTACGTACATTTGTACTACCCACTGAAACAATCACTGTTTTAATGCATAGAAACGTGTATACTATAAACTATATTTTAAATTTTGCTGAGTGAATATTACATACTTTATCGCTTTACTTGGATTCTTAGGTCCCCCTAGTCAAGTATGTAACTGATTCTGTGAAACATTAACCCAAACGGTCACTAGTGTGACACTGAGCCTATTCCTTTAAAGGTTAAAGGGTTAATTATAATCGGACTGAACGGTTTAAAAAATTAAGCTGAAAAATGCCGTTCCAAAACCTCCGGATTAAACGGACTTAACTTTTAGCTCGCTGCTTTTTAATCGGACTAAACGGACTTTAACTATGCACGCTATAGCGTGCATGTTAAATCCGTTTAGTCCAGTTGTAGTTTTGGAATGGGGTCAGACTAAAATTAAGCCGCTGATTTATTTTAACTCGTTTAGTCCATTTAACCCAATTTACCGTTCCAAAACCTTGGACGAAAATAAGTCCAGTCCGTTTAATCCGGTAAAGTAATTGGCCCATAGTGTCAGTTGTTGGTTGTTCTGAATTCTGAAGCAACATCATGAATGAAAGGGGTAACGTCTGTTATGCTGCAAACCAAGAGGTTCTTTGAATTTAGGCCGTGGAGGCGAGGGCCTAGGGACGAAATTGACCGTGCGCCCAAGCCCAAGTGGAATGCAGAATAACGTTTGCCGACCGGGGCAAACTGCCCTAACTAGCTCCAAACTCGCCCTACCTAGGTTCGAGATCACAAACGGGATCTCGCACTACAGCTACAAGGCCCACCAACCTACGAGCCGCCCAAAAAATCGCGCACAAATATTAAAATTCAGGCATATTTATTGAAGAAAATAACGGTTTTATTTTTAAAACAACAAATAAATTTGAAACAGAGAGAATACAAGTAAAGCCTAACTCAGAACATCCAGTAAACTTAGGGGGACGTAGCCCTAGTCCTCAACGGCTCATGTACCTATCCCGTATTCAAGATGCACAAACGCCACCCCCCGTTTCAGAAATTCGTCGACAGTGGCAAGCCAAGGCACACAGCAGTAGAATCCAAAATTTTGGTTTTATGCCGAATCGGACTCAGGTTAGCTCCCCCGTTTAAATATAACTAAGAGTTTGTAGAAATAATTGAAATATTAATTTTAAATACTAAATTTGAGCGCTACATTCACGGTATAAAGAGAAATTTTGAAATGTTGAAATATATTCCTATTCATGCGACACGTCATCATTTTGCATCATTCGCAAGCCATCACAGATAAGCAAAAAGTATCGGAAGTGCACAAACGCAGAGCAAGGCGCTATTCTACTCACAAATATTGCTGTTTTAGAAACTGATAAAAAGTGTGACTTCATGAGTTCTCAAAGTAAAGATACGTAACTAACGTTATATTTTCGATATAATTTCGACATTTTTAGAGCGGGAAACCCCGCCTCAGGTAGGGGCCAGGGGGTAGCCCTAATAGTACAACACATCATCATTTAATGGTGACTTTATGTTTTCTTGTTTCCTGGTGGGTGAATAACTTATTAATTTATTTTGAAATCATTATTCATTATTGTGTTTATCACTGAAACGGACATAAAAAAATAGTGTGGGTGTCTTGTAGAGAGGAATATTAATGTGCCAGCATCCTTTCTGTCCGACGATTGTGTCTACAATTATCTGATCGAAAAATTTATTTTGTTTAGTTCTGCTTCGTAAGCTGCCGACCGCAAAATCCTTTTTAGAATTTGTTAAAATGTAACAGCTGGTTAAATTTGAAACGAAAAATATTTTGCTATTTTCATTTCACTCTGTATTTTTGATAAAACGCGGTTTTTGTGACTGAGAGCCTATTCCTTTACCGGATTAAAGGGTTAATTATAATTAGACAAAACAGTTTAAAAATTATGCTGAAAAGTGACATTCCAAAACCTCCGGATTAAAAGAACTTAAGGGGGCGCTCTGAGTAACTTCCAATAATTCAAATTGCTAGAAATTTTAGTTTCTTATTGATACAAACTTTTTTGCTTAAGTTTAATCAAGATGAACACCAGGCAAGCATTTTTGCAAAGTTTTATGAGTCTCGGAACATTTTAGCAAATTTTATGACTGCATCAAAATTGAAATTTTGAAAAATTTGACTAATTTTTGAAATGACGTAGCTCAATGGTGCCTCAACCAAATTTAACAATCTATAGCTTAAATTAAAGACAATTATCTTGCCGAGGTGCCATTTTTGTCGAATTTTCGTTACCGGCGACAAATTTTTAGTTATTTTAATTTCTATCAAAAGTGACGTTTTAAAAAGCCTATCATATTGAGCCAAATCATAATAATTACAATTCAAGAAGTTCGGCACCTCCACATACGTCTGCTTTAACAGTCTGCAAAGTTTCAAGCGGATCGGATTTCGCAGCTGACAGTAATCTTAAACAAGCAGCAATTTCATGCAAAATTTATGGAGTTCTTATCCATGGCCACGACCATGCTGGCTGTCTTCATCAGTTGCAGTAGTTTTTAATGTAAATCATATTCGGTAGAATCTGCATTACTTGGAAGAATTTCCTTCAAAGGAAGTTAAACCTGTCGCTACCCACATACATATTTTTAACATCTTGAAAGGTTATGTGGCATTGGGTTAAATTTATGCTAGTAGCCATCTGTCCGTTCTGCCGACAAAAAGCTTAATTGTTCTTATGTATCAGAGGTACATAGAGGTACCTTGAGGGAGTAACATATGTGAAAATAAGCAAAATTGGAGAACTTTTATTTTTGACCTGTGTAGCCCCCCCTTAGCGAAAGTGCTCACAGTTCACACAGCTTTACTTTTTACTTAAGACAAGTCGCTTTCGATTGGCTTGCGTGGTTTAGTTGTAGTTCAAAAAGCAAATCTAGCCAATCAAAGTGAAGCTCAATAGGCGGGGTGTTTCTGTTAGAGCATTCTGACTGGCTCTAATACTTGAGTAAAAAATAGAATCCATTTTTACTTTTACTTAATAGCTTACTTAATAGCTAAAATAAAAACTAAAAAGTACCTTCGGCATGAAACAATATTTTTACTTCAGGCACTTGAGTGAAAATGAAAAGTACGCCTGTGTGAACCGGTCCTTGCGGACAAAGTTTTGTACAGCACCCTGACTCTTATACCTAGACAATGTTTGAACCGGGCATCAACCTGTTTGTGTTCGTCTTTTTGATTTCGTTCACCTTAAAAGTAAATACCTAGTTTTGTTAAGTGGGTGTGACGTGTGATACGCGTGAGCGACCAATTGTTTAGGTACAACCAAAATGCCAAGATATAATATTATCCAAATATGACTGTTGTTTTTTGTAAAATGAAAAAATTCATGCTTATTGCTTAGGACCTTAAAAAACAATAAACATCATGCCCTACAGTAACCTAGCTAGCAACATCAAAACTAAGCTATCTGGTTAGCGGCCTGGGCCAGCTCACTTCACACACACACAGCAGTAAAATTACACATAAACACGCACACAAATTTGCAACAGAAAATACACGTAGACGTGCATTTTACGTAGGGCAAAACAAATGTTAAGTCCTGTCGCTACTGAGGTAGCGACAGGAAAAAATGTACGCTATAGCCCATTTTCAGAAACCTGAAGTTTGCCTACACATACGTATTTTCCAAAAAATAGAGCTAATTTTTCTGTACTAAAATCCGTTGAGAAAAGTTTCAGAAGCCAAAAAGTAGTTTAACGAAAAATTAGTTTGAAAAATAGTGCATTTTTGTCAATATTGGTCAACGTATTTTGGAAATTTTTTTAGAAAGGTTTGCCTACACAAACGACTTTTTGAAAAGTTGCAACTAGCAATTAGCTACAAAAAACTGTTTCAAAAAGTACAAAAAGCCATATAGAATTTTTTGGTATATCGATTTGAAGATTTTTTCCCATTGAAAAATAGGTTAAAATTTCAAGTTGAACCAAATTGGACGTTATATACATCAAATGAAAGCTAATTTAATTTGCAACAACTTTTCTTCTTGAGGTTATTAACAAAAACTTACGTGAAAAAGTTTATCGCCCAAAGTCGGTTATTCAGAGCGCCACCTTAACTGTGCACGCTAATGTTAAGCGTGCATGTTAAATCCTTTTAGTCCAGTGGTAATTTTGGAATGAGAGCAGACTAAAATTAAGCCGCTGATTTATTTTAACTCGTTTAATCCATTTAACCCGATATGCCATTCCAAAAAACCTTGGACTAAAATAAGTCCAGTCCGTTTAATCCGTTAAAGGAATAGGCCCTGAGAGATTAACCTAAATATTTATTTCCTGACAGAACTGCCCAGTTTGTTTACACTGACTGAAGAGTGTAAAAACCATGCATGGAAGTTCGTTTGAACCACTGCAAGAACCAGCATGCCACCCTCTAAGGCTAGGACAATAATTGGTTAATCTAGGTATGTATGTAGGACGAATTTCCTGTTTTGATTACCTAACATATGAGGGCAGGTATCTCACTGTTCACCCACACATTATGGACAGAGCAACTGACGTTGACAAAACTTTCAGTATCTCAGAAGCAAAATAAGCAGCTCGTTTCGATTTTCGGGTTTCTGAGGGCCTATTCCTTTACCGGATTAAAAGGTTAATTATAATCGGACGAAACGGTGTAAAAATTAAGCTTAAAAATGCCATTCCAAAACCTCCGGACTGAACGGACTTAACTTTTAGTGCGCTGCTTTTTAATCGGACAAAACGGACTTAACTGTGCACGCTAATGTTAAGCGTGCATGTTAAGTCCGTTTAGTCCAGTGGTAGTTTTGGAATGAGGGCAGACTAAAATTAAGCAGCTGACTTATTTTAACTTGGGGCCTATTCCTTTACCGGATTAAAGGGTTAATTATAATCGGACTAAACGGTTTAAAAATTATACTGAAAAAAGCCATTCCAAAACCTCCGGATTAAACGGACTTAACAGCTAGCGTGCTGATTTTCAAGTCCGTTTAGTCCGACTTGTCATTCCAAAACCGCGGACTAAAATAAGTCCAGTCCGTTTAATCCGGTAAAGGAATAGGCCCTTGTTTAGTTAGTTTAGTCCGTTATGTCATTCCAAAACCTCGGACTAAAATAAGTCCAGTCCGTTTAATCCGGTAAAGGAATAGGCCCTGAGGTTTTAAGTATTTAGCGTGTTGCACAAGTGCCTTGTGGTTCAAGTACATGTACGCACCTATGTTGATGAAGTAGTACAGAGCACGTGTGGCATAGGGTACATCTGCCAGGGAGTTATACAAGACTGTTAACAGGTGAACTGTTGAAAAATAACGACAAGGAAACAGAGCTGAGCAATACATGATCTACAGTGTTTTTAACACGTCTGTTCTAGATTGCAAACTATAACTTTAAGGGTCGATTCATACGTACAGTAGTGTTGTTTTAGTAGTAAACTAGTTTTAGTATACGATACTAATACTAAATCAAATTGGCTATATTATAACTAGAACTAAAACTAAACTAAATTTCAGCCGCCATACTATAACTGTATCAAAACTAAACTAATTTGGGGTCGCTATACTATAACTGTATCTAAACTAAACTAAAATACCAATACTAAAACAACACTAACGTACAGTCGCTTGTCCGTCAAACAAACTTACACCACAATCACGGCCCTATAAACAACCTGCATGACTCTTTCGAGATTTAGTCGGCTGGACGGACATACGGTCTGTTCAGTATGTAAAGCTTCAGCCTATTGTGCAGCGGTTTTTGAATCCCATTTATGACTATCATTTTAGTTTTAGCTGAAAATGCGCCTTTCTGATTCAGCCGTCCAATTTCTCTATGTGGTTTACCACAGCTATTCGTTTTCCTTATTTGCCTTTTACGCGGGAATCGTGATGCTTATGGTGAACTATCGAAAAGAGTACTTTATTGGCCTATTCTATACACTGGTTTACTGCCTAGCAGTGACAGATATAAGCTGGTATTTGGTGTCATTTTGTTACACGCTGCTCAGTATTTATTACTCCGAAACCACTTTCTGGATTGTGAATGTTAATCTTCTGCAATGGATGGGTTGGTTCACTTGTCTACTTGGTTATGACTTGGAACTTATTATTGCCATATTCCGATACGTGGCTATTGTCTGGCCTACCAAAAAAACGGTACACTTGGTTCGGATTCACAAAGCTTGTTTAACTTACGCCCGGTTCATACTTGTCCTTGTTTTGTGCCTGTAGTTTATTTTCAATAAATTTCAAGAAAACTCTCTGGTCAAATATGAATATTTATTGCATGAACAAAGTTCGTGTCGATTCCAATTTGTATGCAAAGAATTACTAGAGGGGCATGTTTTTTGTCATAACACTTGAGCAAAATATGTCCTTGTCCCTGCTCTCGTGTCCTTAAGGACAAGCATGAACCGCGTTTAGAACACGAACTATAACTAGGTGCCAGTAGAGTAACGACAGTTCAAAGTATTGAACTTAATAAAGCTCTACATATTTTCAGTCTCAGCTTATTCGCTATGAGAATGTAATTCAGAAGATTTGGTTTAAATTAACTCAGATTTATCTTTGTGCATGTTACACTTCAAAAAGATTTTACAAAGTTTAACAAGATTTACAAGTTTTTACAAGGATAAAAAATATGTAGGTACATGATGCCTGAGTCATTGGCCTAGGCTTTAATTTAGGCTTGCAAACTAACTTTGACTCAACATATGACAATCATTTATCGTCAAAAAAAATGTTTTTTATCTTTTTTTTCAGCAGCTCCGCGGTTGGCAAACAGCTCTCGTGATATTCTTCACTTTCGCTTTCAACTTTTGCATGACCAGTTATCTAATCCACCCCTGCTGTGCACTGAGACTCCCCTCGAACTCCAGTAACTTTACGTCTGACTTTGAATATCCCGCGCGTCGAAAAATGTTCCACGTTCTGGGCGTTTCAAAGTTGATCTCAGTGAATGTGATTGCCTTATTGCTTTACATCATAGCATCCTTGAGTCTCTGTCAACGTAACCGTGCCAGCTTGACCCG
The DNA here is from genome assembly GCA_030248245.1 of Trissonchulus sp. WLG1_4. NCBI lineage: Eukaryota > Metazoa > Nematoda > Enoplea > Enoplida > Ironidae > Trissonchulus > Trissonchulus sp. WLG1_4. The sequence continues at coordinate 33,109 of JASANF010007726.1, forward strand.
AGTTTGTGGCAGTGATAAGGAAAAAATCCTTTTTGTCCAGGGGCTACTTTTGTCCGGATCGGGATTTCTTATGATGATCTGTTGGCTCGTAGCCTCGGGTGGGAATCGAAAAAGTCCTTCCTACTACGACATCAGTTGTTGGGTTCTCGCTTTCTGTCGAACCACCACTTGTAGCTCAAACGGAGTTCTATATCTTATCGCTAATCGGGACCTGAGAGAGCTGTTCCGAAACTCGTTTCGACGGTTTTTTGGCTGCTGCTGTGAGAAATCGACTCAAAAGTCGTCGCTACTTAACTCCGTACCGGAATCTGTTACGGTTACAGTCGATATAACGGGTCATAAAGAGTGCTGCAATGAACAGTTAATCATGCCCAGAATTGAAGACGTGTATTTATAAATCGACGGAAAACGCATAATTTTTACGGGAAGAACTGAAAAGGCAAACTGAGTACAATGCAGCTCAAAATTAACATCATATGACTCCGGAATCAGCGTCACTGACTTCATTGTGCAGTCTATGGACTATCGACTTCACAGGTTTAATGTTACTTCCGGTAGTTTTGATTTTCATTGACTGATTCCGGAGTCGGAGTCAGTGACTTCGGAATTAGCATCACCTTAGTCATCACTACCATTACACGCATAAGTACATACGTGCAAGCGAAACTTTTAAGCTATTTAAAAAGTCGCGATGACTAATTTGATGCTGATTCCGAAGTCACTGACTTTGACTCCGGAGTCAGGTAATGCATATCAAAAGTACCGGTAGTAATCACGTACCTGCTGTGACATCAATAGTTTGACTGCAGTCACTGACTGCAACATCAAGTCAGTAACGCTAACTCCGGACTCATATGATGTAAATTTTGAGCTGTACTGTATGTTTTGTGCCAGTGGACTAATTTTTAAACTTGACACATGAAACAAATTCTTAGTTTACTTTTTAATTACTATTGATGCTGATAATGATTTAAAATTTTGCTTAATATGCAGCGTGTAAAGTAATATTGTAAACCGTATGCTCGGCATACCGAAAATTTCGACAAGCATTTAGCTTTGAGATAACGTGTAAACTTTATTTTCCAAATAAACAACATAAAATTATCATTACAAACACATTATTGTACATAAAAATAATCCTATAATCCTAATAATCCATAAAATAAAAAAACTATTTCTAATACTCATGTTGTTTTAATGGGATTCTCGCTTTTTAAGGACAGTTTTTTTCACAAGCGGTTCTATTTGTGTAAAGTGTCACGGCTCGGTTGCAGTTGGTTTTGGAACAAGGTATGCACTGATCCACAATTTGCAGAAATCCTTCCTCTTCGTCGGTCAAACTCCCACATTGCCACATTATGGGACCTAAAACCAAAAAATACTTGAATTAGTTTTTTTTATGTTTTTTAACTAATAGTAGCAAGAGTAAATAACAGGGAAAAATGTCATACTCTTCCCGTGTATGTACTCTTGGTCAGCTTATACCTGTCAGCGAGTTATTGAGTTTAGGTCTTTAGCGATTTGGGTGCTGATAGTGACCTGTTGAGGGCCAAGTTTTAAATTCTTAATATTATTATTATAATTTGTTTGGTTAAGGTAGCGCTCAGCAGCAAAACTCATATTCGGCGCTCAGCTCATGCAATAAATAGCAATACCACTTTAATTGTACATCAGAGAGACATCAAAAAAACCTATTTAGAATACAGTTCAGCACTTTAATGTGAATGTGTCAAATTTTATGACCTTGTCGAATTTCCTATTCACACTAATAGTGTTTTTGACCTAGCTCAACGAAACTTCAACCGATTTTGACAATCTTGGTATCGATAGAAAGATTTTTCAAAAATCTAGACGTGATCGATCCCTGATTTTTGATATTTAGTTTTGATTTTGCAAAAAATTCATTTTTCAAAAATCAGTTGTGTTTGAGCGACTACAAATAGTGCTGCAAGCCAAAATTTGAAAATCGAAAAACTTTCACGTCTGCATTCATATTTTTTCTTTCATAGTGCAAATTTTCAACTCGATCGCTATCGGCAGCGGGGGGCCAGGTCCAAAAAAAGTAGTCGATTTCGATACGCAAAAATGTAGGGTTTGCCCACACATTTCACTTTTTCAAAATTTAGACCTTTCCTATGACTGCATATTTCCGTTGAGAAAGTTACCAAAAGCCATACTCAAATTTTTAAGAAATTAAATCAAAAAATTGTCATTTTCGAAGATTTATCAGCTTTTTAGGTTTTTTATTTTCTATTTGCTATTTTCACGGCTAAATAACTCAGCAAAGCTTCAACGTATTCTTATGTTTAATACATCAATTTAACGCTAAGAAACCGCGTATTTCAGTGATATGAGTAATCATTTTATAATGAAACAAAAAATTTTATGCTACGGCTACAAAATTGTCAAAAAAAAAATTTAAAAAATTTTTTATCACAATATGCACATCAAATGAAAGCTCTTTTCAATCTGAACAACTTTCCTTCAAGACATTATGGTCAAAGAATGTCGCTAAAAAAATTAAACGCCAAAGTCGGTTCCCCTGAGCGCCACCTTAATTAAATATTTCAGAATTTAGGTAGGTACAAACTTTTGCACAACAACGTGCACAGGTGTTAAAAATATTTGGTACAGCAAGTAATGTTTGTCTGGATAGACGAGGGTATGTGTTATTGGCGAAACAAATTTTAATCTAATAAATATTTAATATTTTAAATTATTTTTAGAGTTTTAGAGCAATGCCGTCCTACAACAAGTGCAATCGCTGTCAGCGGTAAGGCTATTGTGTTGAACCAGTCCTTCCGGCACCAACCTTAATCTCGAGCTATTCTAATTCTATTGCTATATTCGAGTGCTATTCACCGTCTCGCAATATTCGAAAATTATAGTCAGTGTATGATTATTGGTTGATGGGTACCCAATATCGAGGAAGCATTGAAATCAAATCTAATAAGTTTGTCCTTAGAGTAAAATGATATCATCAGTTATTCTTCAGTCATTCTATTTTGAGCTATTTTCTTTTGGTGCAAGCCAGCGCTCATGATGTAAATGAGAAATACATAGGGCTTGCGAGACTTGGGGCCGTGGTGTAGTGGTTAGCATTTTCAAGGCCCGCGTTCGATTCCCGGCGCCTCTGTTTCTTTCTTTCTTTCTAAATTAGGGCATTTCTACGTAACACTTACTGGGACACATGGAAGGCATAATGCAATCCAAGTCCGGACCCATGACCAATCCAGCGGCGCACTCACAGTCCGCGATGCAGCCGAAACACTCGCCGGGCTCGTCGCAGGAGCGGGGACAGGCGCACTCCGACCAGTACGAGTTTGGAGGGCACGCTAAAAACACTTCTATGCTAACATCCTAGGAAAGCAAACGGGTTTATTGGTGTAGAAATGTACGGGGACAAAGCACGGATGCAGAAATACAGTAGGGACACAAAAGGAACACAATGGGACTCAGCCTACCCACCCGACAGTTAGGACAAGACTAATGAACTGATCGTATACAGGAATATTAGCTACAGAAACCGAGGGACTCACACGGAAGTACACCAAAGTACATAGATTGAGTGTGTTGCACTAGTGATGCAACTTGAGTTTATGTGTACTTCGTCATCTTTGACTCTGGCAACGTTTTAACTTTGGAGTTTGAGTCACGGGGTGTTGTGCTGTTGTAAATGAGAATTAGGGCCTATGAGACTCGGGGGCTGTGGTGTAGTGGTAGCATGCTTGACTTCGAAGCAGGCGGCCCGGGTTCGATTCCCGGCGCCTCCATTTCTTTCATTCTTTCAAATTGGGGCCTCCTCTTTCTGTTTAACATAGTGGCGACCGTGACAGGACGGAGAGGATAGGGCCGGGTCCTCAGGACAGCCCTATCTCCGAACCGTCTTCGGAGGTGGGTTACTAGCCCCATGCCCTGGGTTGAGGTTGGCACTTCAACCCTTACGGAACTCGTGCTGTGTGCTGTATGGATGTGTACATAGTCTCTTTCTGATTGGTCCCTCGGTTATGGGTAATCCGAAAAACCCTCGGTTTCGGTTAGGGGTGAACCGGAGAAAACCCTCGGTTTCGGTTAGGGGTGAACCGGAGAAAACCCTCGGTTTCGGTTAAGGGTAAGCCGGTTAAAACCCTCGGTATTGGTTGAGAATCGTTCTGGGTCGATCGAGAAACCCTGTGGTTGCGGGTAAGCCAGGAAACCCTGAGTGTGGTGTGATTGAAGTAGGCTTGGAGGCCTACGTGTGAATGTGCTTCGCCCTTGAGGCATCGGGTTCGCCCCGGGAGCATGAGTATCGACCGAGTATCGTTGCAGGGTCGCAACGATGTTCGAAGGGGGGACCCTGTTGTAAATGAGAATTAGGGCCTATGAGACTCGGGGGCTGTGGTGTAGTGGTAGCATGCTTGACTTCGAAGCAGGCGGCCCGTTTTCGATTTCCGGCGCCTCCATTTCTTTCATTCTTTCAAATTGGGGCCTCCTCTTTCTGTTTAACACTCGTTCATACCTCATACTCACAACCATATGTTCGGCAGACGGCAAAACCACGAAATGATCATAGCGATAAGCTTAAATTATAGTCTTTGAGACCGGTGCTTATAGGGTCAGGAAAAAGGTCAATTTTTGTTGAACTGATAATAGAAACATTTACAGAAGTGGTTCAGCTATTTTATTACAAACGAACAGGAAATCATAAAGTGACATGTTTTTTCTGATGCAAATGAAATTTTTTCTGATTTTTATGAAATCACATAGGATAAAGCCACAGGGAAACAAGCCCAATCTGCGGCAAAACCTTCACTAAGTATTAAGAATTACGATCAAGTAAGCTGACCAACAGGTCAGCTAAAACCTGTTGTGCAGCAGATAATTATATTAGTGTAAAATGTATATGCAAAAGTTGAAAGCATTTTTATCTTACAATAAGTTGTTTATGCAAAAACTTGAAGTAGTTTTTATTATCTTACAACAAATTATGTACGAACGAGTTGTTTTTATGAGTGAGAAGTGTATTCATTATTTCATGAACATCAAGAGTGCAGGAATTGATGCTGCCAACAAAGTTATCTATTAAGGGGGTAGTGTCGCGAAAGCAGTCAATTTTGCGCGACTATAAAACTTGTTCAGTGAAAGATAGGTCATTGTTCTTTGTATATTCTAAAAATATGTTTTAAGGCAAATAATTTCGCTAAGTTTCAGCAAAATTGATGCAGCATACAGTTAACAGTGATGTCGCAAAGTCGGAAAAATGACGTTTTGAAAACCTATTCACATTCGCTAATTTCGTCACAATTATAACACTTTTTATTTAAATTGTTTTCACAGACTAAAAGCACATATGCTCTAGTTTATGCACACAAAATTTAGTGCAAATTGCTTGAGTGGTTGCGGAGTTATACCTGTTTGAACTGTGAAACTGTGCGTAAACTGTGAAGTACTCACAGCAATAATGATAAATTGTAAAAAATCTAGAAGCTTATTTTGAAATCTAAAGAAAAACAAACCTTTATTTTTTGTTTTTCTTATTTGTGACAAAAAACTGTGCGTCAAAACATTGCATGTACTTCACAAGCTGGCCAATCTGATATCTGGCTTGATTTTTTGAACTTTTATGTCTCTATTGTGTGATGTCTGGCTTACAAAGAGTGATTGGTTCAAAATATTGGTAGATATTCGTAGTCTAGTGTCTGGTAGTGTTTATTTGACACCATATAGTATTTTACTAGTATCTCAGTGAACGTACAATTTCAAAGCAAAAAGCTCTCTTTTTGCAACCTATGAGCAAAACTGCTTTGGCGACACTACCACCTTAAAGGTGTACGTAAACCTACAAATAAAATTACACTTACTCAAACAACAAGCAGCAGTTTCATGCAAATTTTTTAGCAATTTTCTGCTGTCAAGACTCACTACTTACACAAAGTTTGACCCTGCCGCGTAAAATTTTTAAAATTTAAAATAAAATTCTTTCAAAAAAACTACTAATAATTACTCCGTCTTTTAAAGTATACTTTAAGCTCTACAATCGGTTTCAACAATATCAAATGCATTTGATTTGGAATTTACATGTCTGTTTTCTTTACGTAGTTTAAAAAAACCGTTCACATTGCTCATAAATTTCAATTTTTGATGTTGTCACAAAATACTCATAGTGAACCGAGAAGCATGAGCTTTCCAATCCGAAAACACAATCTTGGTGATTTTTGGCTGCTCAAAGAGTAGAACAGAAACCTGTGCACCGTGCACGTGCATTAGTCAGCACCCAAGCAGCGTTGTCGCCTATGTGCTGAATGGAGTACATTCAGAACGGCTCGAGACTGACCGTATACGTGTATATTTAATGATAAATAAGTAGACCGATTTGATATAAAACGGATCTACCTCCCCTCTATCATATGCACGCAGGACAGGGTTTTAGGGTAACACTGAATTATGTAATCTAATCTAATCTAATCTAATTATGTAATCTTTCATAACGTTAACTTAATTAAATTACTAGTTAATAACAGGGGTCGGCAAGAACCGTAGTTTGTTTCTAGTTTAGTGGCTTATCTAGATTTTCGTCACTAAATTCTTTAGTTTATTCTTGCCTTTTTTTTATTTTCACTTAATTAAGTTGGTTACTCATTCATCAATCATTCAGTTGTCATCATTGCTTTCTTTAGCTGACTTTCATGTTCAGTATTGTTTTCAAGGGTGACCGATAAAAATATAAGAACAATTTTAAATTTGTCGTTGCGCCACTTGAATTTCTTACGTAAAAATTTTTAAATAAGGATTGGCGAATGCTTACATTTTAGATTTTGGTAAAAAAATGTTTTTAAAAATTAGTCTTTAAGCGCCCCTTTTCATAAAAGCTCTTTATATTGCGGCATGTACTAACAGACTTTGTCATAATAAAAGTTGAATTTATGAATTTAAATTCGGATATAGAGGGGAACCAATTTTAAAAGCATAAAATGTACATCAATCTAAATTGTAAATATTTAAAAATGTGCAACTCATTTTGATCAAGTTAGTTTATATAACATCTAACCTAGACTTAACTGTAATAATAATTGTAATAGATGCTATTCTTATAAATAGCAACTTTTAAAGTAAAACCCCCCACATGCGAAATTTATAACACGTAAATCATACAACCTGCCTTTTGCCAAGCTTTTGGCAAAAAGCAGTATAAAGACCTGCCGCCGCTGAGGCGGCGGCAGGAAAAACATTGAAAATCTTACGTAAATATAAGTTGTTACCAAGGTGAGCCGTTAATGACTGGTCACGCTACCTATTCACCATCACTGTTTCAAGAAACACACCTTTAGCAACATGGAATTTGTTCGTAAATGGTAAGCACCCACGGTGCATGAACGTACATATGAGATTATCGATTTGAATTCAATTTCATTGCAACTACATTGAAGCTATAATTCTTGTTTTTTATGTTCAGACCGACAATTAAGCACCGTTTTACATTTTAATTGAATCCGTTTGGCATCAACTATTTGTATGTGGCCGGTTAACTCAGTTGGTATGACGTCCGATCCGTAAACGGATGGTTGGTGGTTCGACTCCGCTCCGGCAACTCTTTTTTTAATATTTTCGACCTGACATTTCGGTCTTATACCAGAATACAGTCGACTAACTTGAAGGAAGCTGCACAGAATTAAGCGGCAAATACACTGTAAATCTAGGTGACACACTCACATACACACGTGAGCTGATGTTAAACATGCAGACAGACGCAATTCTTGCACAGTTTAGTGTTATAATGCCAGAATCAAAATTAAAGACCTGTTGTGCTACGTTGTACTGTGGCACAACAGGAAAAAACAAGAACGCATATAAACAAGGTCTTCTATTGTTTCAATTTATAATTTGAGATGTGGGTATAATAGTTTGTTTTTTGTACCGGCGAATAAATAACATAGCTAATGATTACACTCTTACTCACCAATTACATTACATTACAATATTTCATGAAGCATTCATATAATCATTGAAGTGGTCGAATTACACTGTTGACCACAGATGTACATGGGGGAGGGTTGGGCAAGCCCTCCCCCAGAATTGAGATTCCGGGACAAGCCCCCCCTCTGATTTAACACATCGAGACAAGCTCCCCTGCTTGGTGCTGAAAAAAGGGGCCTGAAAACTAAAAAACTCAAGAGATTACCCCAGATTGCTGTAAAATGCTTGCAAAAGGAGCAAAAAGCAAAAAAAGTTGCTAGAAATATCAAAATTTTGCAAAAAATGCAATTTTTAGGCAAAAATTGAAGTTTTGGCATTTTTGCCAGGTGAATCCGCCGAAAAGTCGGGACAAGCAACCGCTAAAATTTCGCTAAACCTGAAATAAGCCCCCCAGACCGAGACCCAGTGTACGTGTATGCTGCTGATCAAGTCTGAATAGCTGAATCCAAGTTTGTTTAAAATGCTGTAATACCTGGACAAGATCCAGCCATAACACATTGTCCTTGGTTGGAGACAAAGCCATGTTTGCAGGCACAACCTGGGGTGCAGCCGCCATCGCAGTTTTCGAAGAGAAGCGGGTCGCAGGTGGGAGTGCAGGGCATGCACTCGAAGAACTCAGAGTTGGGATCGATGCATGAACCACCCCCGTCGGCCTCATAGTCTGAAATAAATCGAAACCTAGTTGCTCAATAGTGATGTTAATCGCATCGGATCGCTGACTCAAGCCCGGTTCATACTTGTTCCTATCGTTTTGCCCTTAAGAATTGCAAGAAAACTACAAGGTCGAATGAGTCATGTTTTTGCATGAAGAAAGTTGTTGGTTCTTAGTTGGACTCAAAGTACAGCTCATGCGTATGTAACTCATACTACATACCATCAGGATCGGTATCGATATCTTTATCTCGATCGGAACAAGATGCTACACAATCAGCGTTCGTTTCAAAAATGTCTCCATCCGGTGGACAAGTTAGAGTTTCACAAACCAGGCAGGATCCGCCATTGCAGTAGTAATAAGCTGAAAACAGAACGCAAAACTTGTCAATTAAATGTTTCACAGTGGAATAAAATTTAGTTTAGTTTAGTTAAATTTAGTTTAGTTTAGTCGGACTAAAACAAACTCATTCCATCCTGTAAAATAGAGTTCGCAATCGGCTTCAGATTTTCCAACCCACGGGTTCTGCGGGTTTGTTCAGGTCACAAACTTTGGGTATACGTCTCGATTCTTACACTAAATTTCTCCATTTTGACTTTGTTTTCAAGCTAATGGCTAAGCTAGGAGAGCTGGAGACTAAGGTCATGTGCGGTTCCTGCCAACTCAGCAATCTATACGGTGTTGGTAGACGGTCGGTATTCACAATTTGGAAAAAACTGGTGCTGTTGGAATGGAATGACACCCGCAACCTAATGAAAATATTTGGGACCGAGTGGGGCCGAGCCGTTATGTTAAATGCACGCGTACTTTCTTTTTAGATGTAAAATCACAATTAGCTCTCCCGAGCTCTTAGTTCTTTTTAGCCAAAATAAGCTCTTTAGTCTTATCAAACCATATAATATGCAATAGGTATATAAAAAGAAGCCAAAAAGTGTCAAGGAAATATCAAGAGCTTGTATAGCTGCTGAACTAAATGTCGGGACGAGTTTTGAAATTTCGACCCGTTGCAAACTTTATTGGAAAGAATAGTCCCTTAGGCCTGGGTTTTCCATGTTTGTACGCCAGCAGAGAAAAACATGGCAGAAATAGCGACATTTTTCGAGCATTTATAAACAAACGCTAGTCAATGTATGCAGCTTGCAGGCGAAAAACTGTCTGTTTATTCGTAATGTTTTCAGCATTCCCAATCAAACTTAAGGCTGTCATTATGCCGACTGACTTTTTGGACAGTCTCCGTTGCATTCGCGGAGGGAATTGTAAACATTTGGATAGCTGCAGATGGGCATATAGTCGCACAGAAATTGCAAGGATATATCTTCAATTGGGCAGGCAAATTCTGTGGCCCGACATTGGTTGCAGGCGACACCGTCGCAGTAATACAGTGCTAAAAAAGTAAACAAAAGCGTCTATAGCAAATGTTACAGCATTTACGCGGCGGCCTCAGCCGCCGCGTATATACTATAGTGCAAACGCTCTGTATGTTTACACGTAGTTACACAGTGACACTGCTGCCAGGTCACGAAAACACACAGTTTGTGTGTGCGTGTGTCAAAAACAGTACGTACGCACTTGTGTTTTGTCGTCTGTCTGATGCTGGCTGTTTTAGTCTGCTGGACATTAGATTACATCAGATGCTCGTTCGATCGCATACTGATTACATTTTATGCAACCTGAGTTTGTTGCATTGAAATTTGTGTTTTTTTACTATTGTAATTACTGTAGAATGACTAACTGAGCAAAGAAAGAATTTGAAACTGAAAGTCTAACTCGTTCCCACAGAAAGAGTTTGTAAACCGTAAGAATTAGAAATTGAAAGTCTATGATACACTTTTAGAAAGATTTGAAAATAAAATTGTGGTTGTTAGCTAGCCATCTGCATGGAGCTAGCTTTTTTGCTGGACCACAGTGCACAACTATTGCTTTTTAGACTTTGTGTACGATTGGACTGAAGCAGACTTAGTGAACTGAAGCGGACAGTGTTTTGGCAATTGGTCATTGTGTGTTTAGAAATTGAAGGGAAAAAGGCGGTTTCGCACAGTAAAATCTCGAAGCAAAAATACGTATATAATTATGTATAAATGCTCAGTCAGTGTTGATTATAAAACAATGATCTAATAGTATTGGTTTAGTATGTAGAAGAATTACGTAGATTTAGAATTTGGCTATGTTTCTTTGGGTGTGCCATTTACAACGCCGACTGTAGCTTCTCAGTGAAAAGTTAAATTGACTAAAGTGATTAATTTGAGTTGATTTGATGGTAACGTTGTCAACCACTATTCCGACATTGTTGGCATGTAAAGAATGACAGTCAATATTGTTCCAAGTGTTGGCTTTGCAAAAGTTTGGTGCCGCGTTTTATATTCGAAAAATATCCTCAGCACAACAAGCATATCGCAGTGAACTCTGTCTTCTGTCTGAAACTGATTTAACTTTACTCCCAAAACGTGCTTGTTACTTTATCATTTTTTCCCTATCTATATTTTCTGGCCTTATGTAGTCTCTGATCTCTCTTATTTGTATAAAGTTTGTATTTGCCATTAGATTAAAACTGAGTTGTTTAGCAAACGTATTGCATTAACGTGGGGCATTGCAAGATGGCCCAACAACAAATCCTAATACCTAAAATATTTGAAAACAATCTGTCTAAAAAGATTTAATCTTTTGACAGGTCACTGAAAAATATATTGAAATCAAATCGGTAAGTCTAATTTTTGAATGCGGCCGTTGAGGAGTGTCCTAACTCCTAAAGATTGACCAAAAAATGTTGAACACTGAGATAAAACAGGTGGCATGATTTTAGCTGCTACTCATTGTACGGCTGAAATTGGTTCTTTTCGTAATGAAATCACACGTTTTGATTGGTCCGCGACTGCCAACCAGAGATGCACGGGAGCAAAATTTAAGGGGGGGTGCCCCGTCAAAAATTTTAAGGGGGGTGCCCATGCCTAGGTGCCAGACATATTGGCTTCATTGTAGATTCAGTTTAGTATGTTGAAAGCTGATTGCTGTGAAATAAGTTTCTGTTTGCGCTTTGCTGTCCGTATATTGACAATATATACATACACTACCACATTACTCGGCAATTGACGATTTGCCTGCAGTTTACTGTAGCGAGAAAAGCATATATACGAGCAAAGTTACACACTGAAGACAACATGTACGTCACGCGGTACATATCTTCTAGGTATATCGTCTTATACAAAACATTCAAAATAAATTGCTTTTCTGGCTATATTTTTTTCCTCTGTTTTCTAAATCGAACATCGATTCATAGTCCCGATCAAAATTCTTTTCAGCGTCACTCATTCCCGCCCTGGGATTGTAAATTTGTTGTTTCGCATCAGAAAGAAGTCCATTTTTTTTTGCGCCATTTTACTGCCATACGAAGGGCATTAAACTTTTCAATATCAGGATTTCCATTATTACGTATTCGGAGTAACGCATCCATAGTTTTGCTTCCCAGGCGATTTCGACGATCGTACTTTATGTGCTTCATTACTGAAAAACCCCTTTCCGCATCCGCAGAACCCATAGGAAGAACCAGTGTTGTGCGGACCAGTGTCTTAATGCAATCACCCCATCCCATATTTCTTTGTAGATAAAGTGGCCAAAGTAATCATAATATAATCATAATTAATCATAATAAAGTA
>JASANF010007727.1:0-23819 GCA_030248245.1 Trissonchulus sp. WLG1_4
CTGACTGGGAGGTACGCTGAGTCGGTCACTGAAACTGGTTCCTACTTCACTAGCCAATAAACCCACCCCTGATTATGGGCCTTTGCTCTTGGCGGCAGTAGCCTAGTGGTTGTGGTCTGTGGCAGTGGCGTTCTGCTGGCTTCTGTTGCTGGCACTGTAGTTGGTTTAGGCGTCGTTGTGGTTTCTACTGGTTCTGACAATAACACAATACAGTATATATAATATATATATACATATATACCTAGCTATAAACACATGTAACGATAGTAACCTTTAATATATACTTAAGTAAAAGTATGAGCAAAATAACAAAGATATGTATATATATGTACTTATGTACTAAAACTATATATAAATTAATACAGGACAATCAAGAAAAAATTTGTGCGTTATGTAAGCTAACCGGGTTCATTACATATCTAATGTACTGGAGTCTAACCATTTTTTAAGTACACCGATCTAATAAAATTTTAAAGCAAAGTGGGATGAAATACAGTTATATACACGTCTATTCATACTGAGCATTGAGCAATAATATTTATATATACTGTTCAAGTTCAAAAATAACATCAATAAAAAATTAGATCCACTGCATGAATGAATGACACCAATCGATTGGGGCAAAAACATGCAGACCAACTGAATTACATACCGTCACCAACAAAACACAAATACACACAACCGCGAAAACAAAAAATAAACTGCAGAAATTACGTAGCAAGAGTTGCATATCTCCTCAAAGTCTAAATTCATTACGTCAACACTGAAGCCGAAGAGACTGTATATGTAAGGTCAGTTTTCGGGTCAGCCGGGGAGGGGGGTAATCTCGGGAGGGGTAGGGGATCAAAAACGCCTACACTCTGATATGACCCATCGTCACTGTGTAGCTATCGGGTAACTACATATTTAGTATTTATAAACTGATCATTTGGTCGAAATTTTGACGTTTAATGACCATAATATGCACTGAAACTGAAATATATAGAGTGTTTGCGTGTACGACTTTTTTTGCCAAAACTTGAACTGTTTAGTCATCTTAAAGTCAAGTCACAACAGTGTCGCACCCAATCACCAGGCTGAAAGTCCCAAAACTCAGTCCCCACCTTGTTTGGCTAGTGCTGAACTAATGGTCTGGCAATGGTACTGTACTTCCAGATATTTAGACTGATTCGGACAGGTGTCCTCGAAGGCAGCACTGTTCACCGGCACTTGACAACTCGTGCGATTCTCGCATCTAATAACATAAACAAACAAAAACAAAATAAAAACACATATTATACCCAATAAGCAGGTATAAAAGTAAATAAAAACAAAGTTAGACCAAGCTGGACTTTATTAGCCTGCTAGAAGTCGATCGGATCGACTTCACTAGCGTTAGTTGTTTAACGATCTCGGTCTAAAAAAATAAATATGTGATCTAGCAGTGATGACAAAAACGAACGCGGACAAAAATAATGAAATAAAGCACAAAAACGACTGTATAACCGTGGAACAACTGCGACATGAAACACTAAACAGCTGATATTTCGAAATGATCCCAGTTATTTTTTGTGTCAGTCAGGCAGAGGAAAATTGCAGTGATTTACTGCAAAATAACTTTCAAGTTAATAAAGATTTTTTACAGGTATATACCTACAAGTATATATAGTACAACTTATTCACTACATTACACTTGCAAAAAAATGGCACTAAGCATTCCAGAAGGATTATACTGCGTGAAATATATATAGTCTGATTTGAGCTTCTGTGATGATTTGGAACAAACACACATGCAAGAGGAGAGTTGTTGGAGCAACTGCCAAAAATTGAGGGTTTAAGAGGAACGAGAGTCACGAAAATCAGAGCCAAAGTGCGTAAAAAAGACCCACCCCCCCCCCCTAAACGAATATTGGACTCGTTAAATTTGCATGTATATATGTACTTAAGATTCAGCATGGCGGTCAGCAGACTTGTGCCTTGTGAAACTGTATATAAATATGCACGAGTAGGTACATATATATGTACATTGCACTTATAAGTGAATATATTATGCACTACTCATGCTGAGGTAAGTCTTACGTAAGCGTTAGTAGCTACGGTGCATATATAATATACTCCATCTCCAGCAGCAAGCAACAAAAAGAATACGCACAACATACATAACACACATAGACATAATATACAAAACAGAAAGCGAAGTGGACAAGGGGACGTGTCAGGCATTCAGGCAGTGGTCTTGTGGTTCTAGTCTGGCTTAGATACCTGGTGTCTGACAGGTCCACACGACCTGCAGATATTTGGGGGTCTCTGGGCAGTTATCCTTGAAGGTGTGGTCATTGGCCATCACATCACACGCCTCGCGCCCCGCACAACTGCAACCATACTAAGACTGCTAGTCACAAACAGCATGTTTATTGTACATACATATGTATATAGATAAGCAAATATACGCGGAGCAAGTTTTACGTATTTCGGAGGCCGTTTGTTGTAGTCACAAAATATGGACTAATAAGCTAAGGGCCTTTAATAAATTTATAGTAACTGGACTTAACTAACTGGAATAGCTTCATAACTAATTAATTCATACACTTCATAACTAAAGGATTAATTTCAACATTATATATAGGGGTTTGGTCGCTCTACAAAGTTTTGTAAACTTAAGTCATTTTTTGTTGAGTTATATACTGAAGTTAATCTAATCAGTTAAAAAAATCTATGGGAAGACCCTGACGAATTTTTTTGTGGCAAATACAGTTGAATGGCATTATATATACCTACAATCTACATACGTAAGTGAAATCAGCTATCCGTCATATTTCTACCCGAAACCACTGGTCAGTCATATATGTAAGTGTTTCCAAAGTTATATACACTATGTGCTTCATATAAAGAACCATTTTCCACCATTGAACAGTTTACAATGCGTCATAAAGGCTTATTTGGTGCATTTAGTGAAGTGATAAAACGGCTGCGGCACCCTTTTAAGGTAAACACCCGTCGTATATTCTCTCACAGCACATCAAATGTACATTAAAGTACAAAATGTATCAAACGTAAATATATACGCGTTAAACTATAATTTCATTTTGACGGCGTGTTGTTAAAATCTAGGAAGGCTATAATTTTAATCATGGTGTGGTGAGACATTGTGGCTTTGAAATTTATGAAATCAAGACTACAACTGCAAATTCGGAGGCCTTTTCTTTGTTTTGCTTTTTTTCTTTAATACACTCAAAATTTATATAAACTGATTCGAGATTTGAGCAGGCAAATACGATAATGCAACATGGAAAAAATATATAGACTTCAGTTTTTACTAAGCCACAGAACTTTTCTTTTACCGAAAAAAACCACATGCTCTGTTTCCGTTTAAAACACAAGTCCCCAGTTTTCAATATGTTGAGAAGCATTATAGTTGTGATTTCAAATTTGTACAGGCATTACAGTTGACACGACGCCTTGCTGTAGTGACCTATCATTAGTGCCAATGGGAAGACAATGGCTTACACGTGTTCTCTTAGTGCACGACCCATAATTTGCCAATGGCTAATTAAATATTTAACAAATTACATGCCTTTAATCGGTAACAAATCTACTGACCGCTGTACATCTGCTCTACATATATGTTTGACTGTATCATTTTGCTATCTCACAATATACACTATTGTACAAATGCACTGTAGTGTGTTAATCGCTACTGGACGATTACTCAAGGTGCCAGTAAGCCAACTAATCCACTCTTAATCCACTCACTGAATTCCCATATGCCAACAAGTTTAGCCAATGCAAGGATGTATATAATGGTCACTTGACCTGTTATTACGTACACACTCCATTCATGACTTGAGAATTAATTTAGGGATTATACACAGTTACCTCGGAACGGAACATGCATATTTTGAGATTATTAGGTACTGTTCAGGACTATATATTACACTCTTGAATGAAGGTAATATATTTTTGATAGTGAGAAAACTTGGTTACAAAATTTGACAAACTGGATCTAGACGATCGGATTGGGTTTAAACAACTGAAACTTCACTATCAAACAAAAGTATGCCAAAAAGCAAAGGTCAAAACTGAAAATAAATATATATCGAGTGATAAACAGAAATCAACCTGTATCACAAAATTGTTGTTTTTTAAAAAATGCACGATTCTCAACACTCAACAGGATAACTTGCGCATATTTTGAATCTATTTCCCTAGTTCACAGCCACACACCGACACACGGTGTTTTTTGTGTACGTATATACATAATTATATACATATCTAAGTTAATTAATGATCATAATAATCGACATATACTCAATTCTAGTATACATAAGCAAGCACTTATACATATATTTCTATAGTAAATATGTTTGTTTTTGCAAGGCGTCTAATCAATCATATGAATGCGCTGGGAAGACAGGGTTAAATGATGATAAGTGATTTCCTTCATACAATAATAATCTGAGGACAGGCCAGCGGTGTCCAAAAAGGAGCAGAGCATTCTAATCTAATCACAGCTCACCGTCCGTCCATTCATCACCATTACTCTGCAACCCCCGGCCATACTATGACATTTCCACTTCAGCATATGATATATATTTTCGTAGTACATACATATTTGTATATATTTATATACTGTATGTGTGTGTGTGTGAACCATATGGTGAACATATGGAACTACAACACAAACATTCAAATTAGCTCAATGAACTGCACAAATGGGACAGACCGATTTATCCGTTCGATTCCGAGTTGCCGACTACGAATATAAATAGATATACGTAGAGATGCGCTGGTGATTTTGTTCCACATCAGTTGACCATTAGGCCTAAATCGTTCACACGTGTCTGTAAGACTGGCCGCTCGTTTCGTAAGCAAAGCTATCACAAAATACAACTGAATTCCACAAGACCACAACTGATTCTAAGCATGTGAAAGTTGACGGCTCAGGGCGGACTCAGATATATATGTATATACTATAAATATGTATATAATATATACATAGCATATATCAATGCAAAATCTTAATAAATTAGAATCAATGTTTTGCATCGCTGTCAATTGTCCACCTGATTTTACAGACAAAACCAATCTATGTATATAATCTTTCTCCCACAAATTATCCACACAATTCCAATAAATCATACCTAACATCCTTCCACAATCATTCATATTCCTATAAATCATACTATAAATCAGCCAATCGGCACCACACAGATCGTATATCGTACAGTCTCATACAATATCAACGCAATATTGCAGACAGCCATTCACTCAATGCAAGCCGGAAGGGCAGCAGGCGGACTGCAATGCAGGGTTAGGGCTAAATTTGCTTTAGGCCAAACAAAGTTCAACTCCTACATAGTTTAATACTTGCACTTGCTGGAGGTTCTTTGACTGTGAAAATGTAAGCTACAACACTAATATCTATATACATAACCGATTTGTATATACGAACCTTTAGGTAGCTATTCCTCCCCTAACCGTAAAATACAATATACATGCGTACGTACAATGTACATACATACACATATACATACATACATACATAGCGGGTTCGAAGCTGAAAATAGGTTCGAAGTAGAGTTTAGCATTGGTAAACTATATAATATACTGTATATATACAACCATTGTCTGTCGCGACCTACCGTTCTCTAACAACTCTCGTGGAACCGCGAAACAGACACTGGACGTTGGGATAGATGGTCCCATCGGGATTGCACTCCTGATTTGAGAATCGACCATAGTTGGCCCGCAGGATGCGGATCCACTCGCCCTCGGCGCACTGCAGGGACATCACCTTGCCCTCGCACTCCGTCGCCGTGCGATGACCAACGCCGCCGGACACCGCCGCACCTGAAACAACAATGAACTACCACGTACAATACGCTATTTATACAGTAGGTAAAACTGCCGTTGATTTTATTTATCAGTTAATTTGGGGGATTGGGTTTCGAAGGGCAAGCAGACTGTTTTTAGTTACTGACTGACTGACTTAATATTACAAACTTACATTTTTATTTGAACAACATAACATACCAACCAAATATATACGAGTGAATAAAAAAACAATAAAAGTTTTAACCAAGCAAATTTTGGATGCAATCTAAATAAGCAATAATCTCGCTGTCCATTTCAGCAGGGTATCAAACAATCTGCTTGCCCTTCGAGACTTTACCATTTGGGGCGATAGCACTTGATAACATTTTCAGCTGTTCAAGGGGAGTATAGAGTCAGTGGTAGCTGGAGCGTCACCTGTCTTATGCAGTACGGGGGGGGATGGGGGTGCGGAGCAACGTTTCCGTTCACTTCATAAGCCAACTTTCTGTGGGGGGGGAGAGAAGCACCTGTCTGAGGGGGTGAGCTCGTTGGGCGGGGGGTTTAATACCCCCTCCAAAACCAAACCCCCACCCCCACAACCACGTCGTATCTAGACTTAGTTTGTGAACTCAAGCCAATTTTGTCAACTTCATTGTTTTATCATCATACTCTGCGAACACTAACCAACAACTTCCAACTTTAGTCATTACGAAGCTATAATTTATCACTTCTATATATGTACTTGCCACATCATATGATCTGACTTTCTTTAGACCAACCTAGTCTATTCTTAGTCACTGACATTGCGTAATATGCGGTTGACTGGTTCTCTGCTGTGGGGAATAGGTAATGAGGGGAATTTCATTGAAAGCTCAGAGTCTGGTCTGTGAACTGCTCTGAAGAATGTGACAGACAGGGCTGTCAGCGCGCCAGGAAATAAATAAAGGAGTACGTCAGCCAGGCGAACGCACACCAGCTGACACAGTGAAGTATAGTATATGCCGGGATATATATTGTATATATTCTTGGGAGAATGCAAACGAGATAAGAATAAACCAATAAGATGCTTGGTAAAACTGCTGAAACTGTAGGTTGATTAAGATATGCATATATAATTATATGTGTTTGTCGTGTTGACTTTTCTGTCCTTGTTTTTTTATTAATCTATATATATTGTATATATGTAGATAGTGGGACTCCATCAGGGTGGGATATACAGGTTAAGGCAAACAACAAATTGATTGAAATGGAGTGTAGTGGTTGGTCAAGTAGGTTGTTTTGTTAGTAGATTGTGCTAATTACCTTTCACTGGACATGTCCCTTGGCTTAATTATGGCCGGCAGTGTCCTGTGGCGTCTCGTCTGGCCCAAACACCTCTACACAAGTCCGTATATAACTTCAAATCGTGTAGTTGATCGACCCTTTGACACATTCAACAAAATTGAACTAAGTTTTCATCTGTGTTCACAGTTCACTCTTGATAATGAGTTTATTGACTTCAAGGCGTGGCGTAACCTAAAGTCTGACAAAAAAAGTTGCGCAACTTACTTATTTTACCGGGGTGAACTGCTTGTCGTACTCTTGATTGTCAAAATATATTCTTTTCGTAACGAAATCACATGTTTCGTTTTCTGAAGTGGTGCAACTATTTTTTGTCAGACTTTAGTTTTTCTCAAAATAAAACGATTATTGATACCAGAACATGTTTGATCGTTAATCGATTGATCATGTTCAAATGTTGAAGGCGTACGTATATAAATTTTATACTGTGAAGATCTGATCAGTCATAAGAAATCAAAATTTCACCATTAGCTTTCATTCGTAGTCAGCAGCTACAATATACATTCTTAATGTCGTTCCAAATCTTATATACATTATACACATACGTACATATACCCGACAGATAATTTAAACTATACCATAACTGCAGGACACATACGTGATAATTAGCCATCAACCGAGACGCCCTAGGAGTGCCGGGAGTTAAATGAGATTAGTGCGGAAATAGGTTGCGTAATTGAAGCACTACTGACCAGCGGCCCGCATTTAGCCAAAGTCCCAAAGGCAGACCGCGTCGCTGTCTCCTACGGGGTCCAACTAACTAAGTAGGTATATTTGTAATTGGGGCCGAATTCAAACTGATAAGAGTAGAGATAGAATGTATATACATAATGCTATTAAGACATATATGGTGTTGTGATGTACGACCAGCTATATATATATATATATATATATATATATATATATATTCCACGGGGATGGTACGTATGCGAGAGAGGTCAGTTTGTAATTACATAATCACTCAGACAATCACAATCACAGAATAACTCCACTGCTAATTGCAAAATAGTCTTCAAATCCCTGTGGCGTTGTCTTTTCAAATTCTGAGGCTAAAATGTGTACGTACAATACGGAAATATTTATATCTTGTCAAGGTGTATAGTATGCACTACAATACTACATAAGCTGCAATAGGTAAAATTCATTTGGCCAACAGAAGAGCAGTAAAATAGGAGTTTATAATATACTTCACAGTTTATAGAACTGTTCTAAAAGTACGAAACCAAGAGGTGATATCCGAAACAAAACCAACACACCAAGTCGGATCGAATTTATCACAGTTTGCCCAACTTCAATTTGAGGTAGTTTAGTAGCTCTACCTTTTACAGTACTGTATATAACTGTCAACGTCTATGCTTAATTTATGCGTGCATACGTATACATTCGTATATTATTTGTACTAGGCGTGGGAGTGTTTTGGGCAGCAAACGAAGTCAATTGGGAGACAAACTGGACCCCAAACAAACACTCCACACAGACCAAGAGGAGCCGCCTTAAAGCTCGCCCAAAGAGGGGAGTGGGCTTGATTATGGGGCTGTTTTCCTGAGCCCCTGTGATTTTTTTGAAAAAATTGACAAGTTTTTAACAAAATCATATATATGTAAATTAAAAGCACTACAATACAAACTCAGTATTTTTTCTGTGATTTTTCTGCAGCGTTCAACCAGTATGTTCAAAATGCTATATATATTTAATGAGCTAAGAGGGTAAGCTGAACCTGATATGTACAAAATAAACACAAACCGTGTTTGCGCTTCCGAAACAAAATCTGCTGACAAAGATGGGCGGGCCTGCCACTGTGACTGATGCTTTGAGTCGAATATATCCTCCATTTAGTTTTGTGAAACTTATATACGTGAGGGAAAGGCAAATGTACATACAGTAACACTAGTTATATGAACAGTCTGTAATCTCTATACGCCCTGTCCTATTTGTTGGGACCAGAGGCCACAAGGCCCTATCTTCTTATAAGCAGGCTACAAGATCACAAAGGATATATATTCTGGAAAATTTTGTCCCTCTAAAAGACTTTGAGGGACTCTTGTCCCGGTCCCCAAGATAAAAATGTGCATAACAGTGAATAAAATTAGACCTTCCAATCTCAGTTTTTATAATCCTCCGGGTCACCTGCAACCGATCCCGGATAATGACTAATGAATAATATCTAATAAAGATAAGTATATATACTAAATGTGTTGACAGAGGGAATCTAATTAACAAAGTAGAGCCAGTATATAAATAGTAACGGACAGCGGTGTCCTATTGCAGTCTGATGTGTGGCCCAGCAAAGTACAGTCGGCTTGACGCTACTGTATGCTCTGCAAACACGGCGGTCCATAAATGCAAATATTAATAGGTATAAACTATCCTGAGCAAAATGAAAATATTAGCATCTGTGTTTGTTCCCAGGCTTAGGCTCGGGGCCGCCAAACAAACCACCATCAACGGTGGCGGGTGAGAGATTAAAAGGTCAGCTGACGTGCTAAGCCGGGCCGGGTGGTCTGACCGACCTACCGCGATGGCGCCGGAATGTCTACCAAAAATAAGCCAGAAAGAGGAGGCGGGGGCGACTGTCGCGGCAGGAAATAGATATTGTTGTCCTTCTGGAAACTAAAAGGTTGCTTGAACGGATTGTGAACACGGCTCAAGACGAGGTGAGGTAGTATACACAGTGTATATGCGTGGACTGTGGAGGTCCGTGACTACATGGGCGTGGGTGGGGGTTGGGAGGTTTTCACCCACCCTCCCCTCAAGAAGGCAACTTCAACTTCACCGCAAGGCAGGCGCGTCACCCCCCCAGAATGCCTTGACACTTGACAGTTAGCTTATGATTCCAAAACCGGTGAAGTGAAATTGATGGCTCACAAAGCAAAAACGGCCGGAAAAGTTGCTCCACATGCCCTCCATAGAATCTGCTACCCACCCATGTTTATATGATGTCCATAACTGTTCCTTAATATGGGCACTTTCATGAAATTAATGTGATTTTCACATACATTAATTGTAAGAGCTGCGTTTTTCGCGGAAACGTGGTTATTGTTTTCTCAAAGTTGGCGGAGGGATTGCATAAAATCAGTTATACAGAGGGTATATACAATGGCAGTAAAAACGGCGGCACAGGACCGCCCCCTGGTTATAATTAAAGTTTCAGCGTGAAACACAAGAGGATATATGAGCTGACCACAAAACCAAAAAACCTGACACAACCAAAAAATGTAAAGCAGCAATAAAACTCACCAAAAACTGAGATGGCAGCATACAAAAATACCAAAATATGTTCACGTCCACACATGTTGACAGCAATTTAAGGCATATTAATGAGGAAAAATATATATGGCTTGAATTGAAAAAATTCAATATAATCAGCGTATTATCATATATCTGTAACATAAAATTCACACAAAATTATCACAGACCGTAAGCAGATATACAAAAAATGCTAAATCGATTTACGAAACTGTCTGGTTGTTTTAATCAGGGCTCTCAAAAGTTTGCAAGAAAACGCTTAAAAAATTTCTTGAAAAATCTTGTTCAATCCAGACACGACTTTAATCCCGTTAATATCTAAAAACTTCTAATATATCCAAAATTCTCAAGAAACTGTTGGCATGGACACAAAAAATGGAGTAAAAACCGTACCACATATCAGATGCAATAAAAATTTATTAACAATAATAAACTCTCGGATAGACTGACATTTAGACAGGAGTCTGCACTTCACACAGCAGAGAATAATAAACCTCACAGCGAGACAGCGAGGACAGAGAGTCCAAATAAGTCCTGCTCTGAACTGGCCAATCAGCGTTGACTCCGCCTACATGATTGACAGCTGACCCGCGTTAAGCCAGCGCTTAGGCAGGGCACACACAAGAGAGACTGAAGGTTGTATGAATAGTGAATGCTGAATTAGTTCACTAATGAGAGTAATTAGAGCCATAATTGTCGATTTGTGATGTGCCGCTTCGTCTTAATTCCCAAAAGAAATCAATATATTTTTGTTACAACTACACAACGAACGTTATGAGAAACAAGAAAATAAGTAGCAAAAATTTATTACAGCCGCCTTTAACTTTTTAAATTCTCTTTTGGGAGAAATTACAAACAAAGATACGAAAAATGGTTACTTAAATTTTGATAATAACCGCAGAAATGTGTTGTTGAGAAGTCTGTAAATATATATACCTAACTGTTATTGGCATGATGTTAGACGTATTGGTCAGTTTGTGAATACGAATATTACATAAAATTATTAGAGAATATTTCAAATTTTCATAAGCGTTAGTTCTGGACGCGCTCTACTGATAAATAGACAGTCAGGCAAGTCCAGTCTTCAATGTCAAAACGTTTGTTCCTTTTCATAATTCAACGACCATAATAAGCCTCAATTCCATTGACAAACACAGATTGGGTTGGCCATTGCATTTTAGGTAAATTTAGTTTTCATTTCAAATAGACAGGAAAAATTAAACTGCATGAAAAGTACGAATGATTTAAATTTATTTATTCTGGAAATCTCTAGTACCGTTAATATTATAAAGTAGAAAAAAGGTTAGCTTTAGAGTTCTGCTATACAATCTACGTAACCGAATTTAATAAAATATATTACAACGTTTTACAGCTCAGCTTGGATGAAAATAACAATATTACAACAGAGCTGTGGATATTTACATTGGAAATGTAGGAGAAAAGTGGGAGCAAATTTGAAAGAGGCTTTGGAAATTTAGCAAACATGAATCAAGACAAGCCGCCAGCCAGCCCCTGCCTTTTATGCACAAATGCTTCGTCTACTTTTTCATATCACCAAAAACCTCTCGCGAATTTTATTGCTCACTAATACACGTTATGCACACGTTTACGATGCATGGACGAATTGCAATATACCCTATAACATTACATTAGGTACTGTGGCTTGGATTAGAAAACAGTGTATGTACAATGGCTTTTTTGTAATGTGTAAAACATTGAAAGTCTATTTTAGACTGGTAAATAAGCTGCTAGTAGAACAGACAGTACAAATGTACAGTATATATGTTGCCAGTTTTGTTCCCCATTTGTAAACGGTTGCTTGCATCTTTGTATGTACCTAATTTGCAAACCACCCATAGCGCTCATTTCATCAAGAAAACGCGCTCAAAATAGTCTTTCAATGGTAGGTTCAAGAAAGCGTAGGAGACGTATAAAAAGAACACAAGTAAGGTGTTCGTAACCACAGTCATTGCGGAGTAGGATAGTACAGACAGCAGTAGCAGTGACATTCTATAGCTTACAACATCAGTCATAGCGCAAACAGAATAGCAGCCAAGCTTCCTTAGCTAGCCCATTCCACTTAGCTTGTACAAACAATCACTCAGCTACAACTCACATTTCAAACAGTAGCAACTGGTTTTCATTGCATAACCGCGGACGTTGTGACTCCAGCGGAAAAGCTGGTCGCAGAAGCAGGAAAGCTAGTTCTAAGCAGTTCGAACTGACACCGGACTATGTATGTAGTGTGCAGTTATAACGGGTTGAATGATTCGAATGTAATGGAAAAAATCAGAGCCATAGAACAAACGATATTAAAAAAATGAATAATCAAAATCGATCTTCATAATATTATAGCTTATAGGTTACATAACATCACGGTTCACAGGTACATAGGTAATAAAACATACCGCACTGACACTATTATTACAATACAATACAATATTACATACCTAACAAATAAAAAATAGAACCACGGCAAATACATTACATGATTGAATGTAGCTGACTAAGCTGTAGCTTTCCAGCTATGCACACTTTCAGCTAATATTAGCTAACATTGCGATGGAATACGTAATTGTGTGATGTTTATTGGTAGCCGCAGCCAAAACGATTTGCCATATTTGGTTGATTGCCTTCGTCTGTGACACACACCTGTCAACACGGCAAATGCAATGCTGCCAGATCGTTTGAATAGTCAGTGGTTGGGTTGGAATTTGTGTATGGTTTATGTTTTCATGTACCAGTGAATATCAGAGGGGAAGTATGAGATAAGAAAATTGAAACAATGAAAGATTCTGAATGCAAAGCGGATGAAATTGTTGATGTTTTGTGCAGACAAAGTTTTTTTACATGTGTACCTAAATTATTGTTTTTGTTATTTGCCATCATGTTTTGGAAAGACGATTAAAAACTAAAAAGTCTAAAATACGTTGATCTCATGGTCTAACTTTTTATATTTGGTTACATAATACCAAGAGTATATATGTACATAATAGCAAGAGTATGTACATAATAGGGAAGAGTATGACAGGGTCCCCCTGAAATCAAGACGTCCTGATTCGAACGGGGGTAGCCCTCCCCTGAAATCAAGGCGTAAAAGGGCTATGTATTTCGGCCGGAGCATCGTGCCGGCCGATTATGTACTCTTGATAATACGCACGTAACTCATTGATAAATTTAACTTGATGTTAACTTTCTACTCAACTCAATAATCTGCAGAAGTTTTTTTATGTATGTATAATCAATTGAGACTAAGTTGGGTCCAATCTCAAAGCTGGGGTAAAAAGTTTTATTGTGCCAACACTACCATTTCGCACCACAAGTCACAAACAAAAATTTTAGGAGACATTATGCGAGATTTGTATCAGTTAGTGGCGCCCACAATGTTTACAAAATTTTAATGCAACAGTCATCTGAGACGTCAAAACAAATATTGGCGCCGAAAAATTAAATATAAAACACTTTAAATAATAGCCAAAGCCCACGTTGGTACTATAAATGTAAGCTTACTGGATAGTGGATACAATTTTACAACATGTTACATACATGTATGTACAAATAGTGCTATAACCCAAGCATAACAACGTTTCCTGTAGTTTTAGAGTTTACAATCTCAAAACACTTAAACTTTGCATTAAACTTGGCAGATGATGAAAAACACTCAAAGGAGGGTTAACAATATTGAAATATACTGTAAGGGTCTTTTACAATACCGGATACGATCAATAGGGTAACATTTAAGTGTAGATAGTGTTAGTTAACGTTACTACTGAAACATTAACTGCAATCACACAGAAAATATAATTAGGTAAAAACTAAATACCTTTCTAATAATTAGAATTATTTGTATAATAAACTTCTTTTCAAAAAACAAAAAAATCTGACCAATTGAATGCAATGATGATGAAGACGAAATGAAATTTTCCAAATTAAATTTTTTAGTTTTTATGATGTCAAATAAGAATTTTGTCTGCGAAGCTTAATTATGTACGTATGAACACAAATGAGTAGAACTAGGTAAGATTTGAATCAAGTTTAAGGTAGTTAAAAATTATTGTTGACATAAAAGAGAAAAAAACATGGTATGTACGTTAAAAGTAAAATAAACAAAAACAGTAAAAGAAGTGACGAGTTATAAATACTGCAACCAGTAAAGGAACAATCGTGAAACCTGAAGTTCAGGTAAAAACAAAATCAGTTTATTATACTGCAACTTTTGGACGAAAACATGCTAAAAAACAAAGTTAACAACTATGTATATAATTGTTAAAAAACACTTTCTGTGTAAATACATAAAACAGAGACAAGGCAACAAAATTTTGTGACCGTCTAAAACTTATCTACAGACTTTTGAGAGCACATAAAAAATGAGCCGACTTACTCATACAGTAATGTCTGCATACACCCGCACAGAACACTGTTTAGATTTAAAGTCAAACTTTATTTAGACGAAAGTTTTAACTGTTTTTACAGACACAAGGAATGCATTAATAAATTTATTAAAAAATTGTCAACTATGTTTGCTGACATTTTAGTCCATAGAGTGTCTTTACACACACTACAGTTGGTGCGTTTGTGTAACAGAAAATAAATGCATATATAAGTGCGCACATATGTAATGTATATGTATACATATTGTAATGTCTGTAGAGAGTATGTAAGAATTTGTTGTTGACAACAATTATCGCAGTAGCAGAAAATGCAAAATAAAGCATGCCCTACAAATGAGAAAGAACGATTAGACCGAGTCTAGAGGGTTATGCTTAATGCATTGGAGGAGAAGTAATTACTATTATGACCAAGCAAATAAAACAACTGTAAGATAATTTAAGGAATTTAGAGCATAAAAATCAGTATGAAACTGTTTGGTCGTTTGTGGTGAAGTGATCCTAAAATAGAAACTCTGAATTAAACTTATGCACAAGAAGCTATAAATTTGAAGCGGAGCTGTGTGTTTAGTCAACAAAGTTATAATCTAACCCGCTAAATCTATTCAAAATCGGTCTAATGAAGCTAGAATGACAGACTAGTCATCTTTATAGCACGGCGGGTCCTGTGTCAATTTCGCGAGCCACTTCACACTACAAACTGCCGAACTCACTTGTCTGAAATTAATTGAAATTTAATTTAAATTTCAAAGCGGCTTGGGCTAGATAAGCATGACACATCTGTATGTAAGAGCGTGTCATTAGTATAAATAAACTCATTAATTTAGGCACAAATGAATGCGCAATTGATTGTTACCCAAATTTAGCTAACATGTGCATATATATGTATGTACATATGTATGTATGTAAAATGTAAATGTACAGAATCGAATAGATGATTAACAATGGTTGCCTGCAAACACTTGTTTGTTTGCCTGAAAGTATGATTTTTTGTGAATTTTTTTTTAGAATAAGAATAAAAGCGAAAACTAGAAAACAGAGTTTTCTCATAATATTTTTGGTTAGACTGTATCCATTTTATTAAAGACCCTGAAATCACGTTCGCTTTATCCAGACATAATTATTGTACTTATGTACAATATACCCACATAGCACTCGACATAATCGCTTGTGCGCTTATGTAGTCATAAATCCAGACCAAAAGGTAAAAACAACACTGTTGTAACAACGTAGAATTTCTTAAGCCTCAAAGCAGAAACGCTAAAGTCCACAGGAGTGAAGCTTCAAAATGCGACATCTTAATAGCAAGAATAGAAAGACAACTTTCTAGTAGAAGGATAACACTGAGGGTTCCAAAATGAAATGAGCCATGAATCAGTTGAATTATTTGGAACAAGAGATGGGGCTAGAGACCTTATACCCAATATGAACATACCCTAATCCCCGTGTGTTTCATTATCAAGACATTTCTTAACCCTGGACTTCTTGACGTGGTCTAAACTCTGTCCTCTGTCCTCTATTTTTACTAAATGCATACATTATGTACATACAATATGACTACCAATGTAATGTCTAATCAAAATACAAAATACTTGATTGCAATCAAACAATATATTGATTTGAAGTTTGATGGATTTTTATTTGATTATTGTTACTTAAACGAATGAAATAGTTGCTCAAAAACGTTGAAATCATTAAAAAACGTTTTCAGCTAATCGGATTGGTTTATAGCAACAAACCCAGGATTTTGATTGACAGGAAAGTTTTGAAAGACTCCACAAAATAAGTTGTACTCATCTGAAAATTCTCATTCTAGAGATATTCCATTCTGGTGCAAGCCACTGTCAAATTCCAATGATAAGCCTGAGGCCGTGCCACTCGTGCCACAACTCAAGAGTTTTTAAAAAATTTGATGGTAAACATTATCATACGTTTGTGAGTGTTTATTAAAAGAAATAAGATTGATGAGGTTTCCGAATGCAACATTGTGCCAGTTGTGACAGATAAAGAATGGAAAAGGTCGCACAGGACGCTGTAGGTAGCTCAAAACCTATCAAACCTGTTTTGTGCACAATATATATTTTAATATTTGTGTTTTCATTTGGATAAAAAATTCATATACTGTCTAGGTACAGTTTCTATACTGTCACATATACTCATCCGTAGCAGCTTCCGTGATAAAGGCACAGTCACTTTTGAGTTACAGCAGCACTGTAAAGTAAGATAGGCTTAAAGGATTCACCACAGCTACATAATCATCGTCCCAGTAGCTCAACGGCAGAGCGCTGGTCTGCAGATGCAGAGATGGATGTCTCGAATCTCCTCTAGGTCATTCTGATGATGACGCTGTCTTTGTTTCGGTCGAATTCCCCCGCCCTTTCTTCTTGACATCACATTGATGCAGTATTAGAGCTGGGACCGGTTCCACTTTACCGGTTCCGGTTCCGGTTCCGGTTCCAGGGTACTTGAATATCTATATGGATATCGATGTACAAGCTGCAACAAATCGGAGTACATATACATATGTAATTTTTATGGGTGTTAAGCCAAATACCAGCTAAAAACAAGTCAAACAATTAGAAAACGAGTGGAAAACAGGGATATGAAGGGCAGTTTGATGCAATTAATATGCAACAATATTATCCACCATTCATCCAAATCCAAAAGACCGTACGAAACAACACTTCAACAACATTCAATGTGGTTTAAACCATGGCTTTGCTAGATTCAGTTCAAGTCTGTCATCATGCAAAAAAGCAGTTAAGCATGAATCGCCACGGAATGACCAATCAAGGAGCGGCCGCCTAGTTTGTGGACAAAAGACTGCTTTTCAATAATCAGTGGTTATTATTGTGATAAATTCAAGTGAATTAGGAAACTAAGTCAGTCCTGCTTCTGGTTCACATTCGGAGATAATGGTCAACCTAAATGCAGCAGGATAAACCCTAATTACTCTCTGCTTTTTCTCCATGCTTTTTCAGCTACCAAAACGTCGTCATGGATTTCAACAATATGGTCCAGTACATACATTGATTTATGGTTAGAAATTATCAGTACTACATAACAGTTTCGTTGGGATAAACGTTTGTTTATATGTGCAAATAGACATTGAAAAGTTGATTAGGGAGGTACATATCACAATCAAAAACGTGAGAAACAGAAAAACTGATTTGAGCAGAACCAACGGTTACAAGGCCTAGTTACAATTAAAAATAAAAGTTCGTATGCATGAATTAAAAAGATGCATTATTTTCAACAAGAGTGAATACTTAAACTGTTTAATACTACATTACATTACTATTCTATTTTATTTTTTTGAATCAGGTAATGCTATTAATAAAGGGTCTATTATTGTACACATCATAATGATGATCTAAAGCACCGAATCTCAAACAGGGGTGTGGCTTCTAGCAGCGAAAACCTGATAAATGTGAATATTGTATGTAAATATAGTTTGACTTAGTGAAAGTGAGCAGAAAAAAACCAACCGACTATAACCACTAAGGCTGTGGTGGCAGACTGTTTTACTCAACCTTCATTTCTGAAAATTATGGCAATTTTAAGGAAATTTAAAGTTTCACCTTTGCTGTAATTTGACTGTATGGTCACAGTTGGTTGGCGCGAAGGCAGAAAAAAGGTGTGAAAAGCAATTTGCATGAATAGTTGTGGAACTGCTATAGTGTCATGCTGTGATGCTGTGTATTTTGCTAGACAACAGTTTGTGGTGGAAATATACCAGAGTTGCTACAATGATGCCCCTGAAAGGTCAATAATTGGATTATTGAATTGATAGAAATTTACCAAAAAGCAAAAATCACTGATAAAGTTGACAAGTCAGTCAACCAGAGAAATGAGGAGCATCAAGAGTGCATAATAGTATCTCATTCTTATATCTTCTACAGTGATGCAGTCTTCTACACAGACATTATGGTACATTTGTATATTTGTGGGAATACGAATCAAAATCAAAATGTTGTGGTGATGTTGTGGCAAGGAACCGATACAATAGCTGACTTCTGTTCAATTTTTTTTATTCATTTATTACAATAAATTGTATGGTATTACAAGTCTCTTACGTTAATTGTAAACTATCGAGAATATTATCCGTTACAATATGTGTTGGAGTGATACGAACTTGTGATGAAGATTTACAGTTCAACAAAAAATAAAAGAAAACAAAAACATCAACCGACATTTGTTTCTGCATGCTAAGTGTGTAATTAATATATATGTAGCAACACAATTCCCGAACAAAATTATTTACTTATAATCATGTGTTGAAATATGGTTAGTGAAATCATGGTTTAAAACACTTCAGTGAATTGCTGAAAAACGGTTGGAACACAAACAGGTGTTGTGGAACATACTGGATTGAATGATGCTAAACAGACATGATGCCTGTGAAAAATGCAATGGAAACATTGGACGGAAAATGGTAAAAAGCACATGAAAGTGACAAGGCCGAGTGTGGAATATGAAAGTTGACACAGTTTTGATACAGCCTACACAAACACACGCACACACAAGCGCGCGCGAAATGCAATCAAAAGTCAAACAGATTTTGTGTAGTATTAAAATGCAATGTAATGCGATGTTGTTGCGGAGAGCAAAAATAACACAAAGCCATATCAAGTGAATTTAAAGCAGCAGCGATGCGAAGAAAATGTGCAACTGGACAAGAAATAAGGAGAGAAAAGTTGGTCAGATCAAACAGATACCGACCACTGCAAAAATTGCAGTTTGCTATATACGTGTAATACAATGGAGCAACGGTGTTCTAGTGGTAACTATGCATGTGTGTACGTATGTATGTATGTAATATTTATATGATGAGTTTTATATATTATAGTGTGCATATGCGTATATACATAATAACAACAATTACAACAACACAACAGTAATATGAAGAAATGTAGACAGCAAAATTTTGCAATGTACATATAATACCAGACACAAAAGAACATTATAACTACATATGTACATGCAAATGATATAAGCACAATACTGTCGGTGTTCCAAGAGCAAATCAAGTAATGCAAATCAGTAAACGTTGCCCAGTTTCATTTGCATAGGTGACGAAATTCTTTAACTCCAAAAATTAGCTGATCGGAAAAAAAAATTTTGTGAAAAAATCAAGAAGAGAAGAAATAAATAATAGGTTACAATCAAGTACAAGCAGCCATTGAAAGCAAGCAACAAGCACTGATTAAAATCTCACCTCATAATTATGAAAAAGCGTTTTCTAACACGATCAAACTGACTGTCTTTCTCAACAACATACATACATAAAAATATATGTAGAAAGTTTCTAGTCGGAAAAACAACAAAAACTTTGTTTCTGTTGACAGCAATTTTTGTTAAACCTGGTAATGTTATGTAATTAATTGTTTCAAAATAACAACAAGCTTCATTGCACAGATAACAGAAAATACGGTATCCAGCTCTAAAAACCAGCTACTCGAAAAGACTGTCCTACTTTCAACGTTGCTACGCAGAAACTGTAACCTAGAATACTGTAATATACATAAATATATATGTATTTTGTAATGCTTCCGTGCGCCTTTGCAAAGTCTATTACGTTTTTTTCAGCCCACAGCATTTCAAACCAATGAATATTTTAATTGAATTTTTTGAAAGGTTGCAACCAGCTGGTGTTAGGCTCAGCCGTGTCTCAGCACACCAACATGTGACACATACAGGGTCAGTCTAATGGTCGATTCATATGTCCGTTCAGCCGGAAAAGTGTGAAAATTCAATTACATATGTAAATACTACAATGGAAGTGAAGCTGGTTGTATACGTAATTTTTTATAAAGCTTGACAAAAAATAGTTGCGCCACTACATAGTAGCATTGACTACTTGCTGTACTCTTGACAGTCAAAGGCTATTCTTTTTGTAACGAAATCACATGTTTAGTTTTCTCAAGTGGTCAACTATTTTTGTCAGATGTTTCAAAAATGTATTTGGATGTACTATTTGAAGTTGTGTGGAATTAATAGATACCGATGTTTGACGTCACCCGATTTTAGACGTTCTTTGTTTGCTCGAAGAATAGGTTTAAAAACTAGTCGTTTTGTACAACAGACAGTTGGCGACTGCGCTTAGGAACGAACAGACGAACATGAACACCAATATGCTGTCTTCACATAGCGTGGGAATTACCAGAATGATCCCCATGACTCTGCTGGGGATGTCCTTGGGGTAAATCCCCTTGAAAATCTCGTGTGAAGGCTTTGCAGACAACGGCACCCTTACGGACAAGTATGAACCAAGTTACCACTCAAATCTGTTCATCTATGACCGTAGCCTGTAAGCGACAATAACAGCCAAGAGGTCATTGGACAATTATCACAGAGCGGTCGTATCAGTTGCAGTGTTGGCTGGAAAATGTGAAAATTGGCCAGTGTTTCCTGTCAAAGGGCCGGGCAAGAAGTTACAAGAATAACTTTCCATTCACACAAACTAATGTATAGTGTGAAAAATTGAGTGTGCGTGTGTGAGGGCTAAGGTGAAGAAGAGAGGGAAGAAAATTGATAGGGGCATAATTATGAGCCAGCAGTCATTCTGAGCACGCAATCACACAAATCCACTCATTTTCTCAGACTACAATCGTGATCTGATCTAAGGAACATTACTTTTATGATCTGGGCTGGATGGGCAAACTTGGAAACATAAAACGTAATAATAAAATGTGTTCTGCAAAAAGGTAATGGCTGCTGCGATATACCTATTACAGCATATGTAACTCTTTGCAGCATAATGTTAATTAATGTAAACTACATAATTGGCACATAACATATGTAGAAACTGTCTTTTCTCGTTGAATATGGATGTTTTAGAGACAGCTATGCATTCCACAATAGCTGTGATGGTAATCTAGTAACTGTTGTACAAAACCTTTCACAAACAAATCTTAGCATATAGAGACACGGACTCATGTGCTCATGTGGACAAAATTTTACTAATGCATTCAAATTCTAATTACTGAGAAAAATTCTAATACTGATGACACAAAAGCTGTAAAAAATAGCAACATAAAAGCTAGATTTTTGTATAAAATGCTTGTAAATTGTTTGGTCACTAAAAAATGGCTCTAAATGACAACTAATTTCAAGAGAGTTTAATTTCAGTTCATAATTTGCATTTTATGACAGAGACTGACTGAGGCTGCCAAATTGGGCAGGGAAATTGGAAGCAGTTTTGAAAGCGGTCACATTTCACATTCTCTGAGACCAGTCAATGGATACCGGAATTGAAATTAATTTAAGCAAATTAATTAAGTATGAGCTTAACAACAAAGAGACGAGACATGAGCCCGCGGGAGACAGGGGTGTCAGCCTGAGCAGTCTAAACCTAGGTTAGCTAAACCCGCTCAAAGTTAAGCATGTGAAGTTATAGAAGTAGGTATTATTACATAAAAGAGTGTAAGGTAATGTTAATTTTCGAAAAAAGTTGTAAAATTAAAAGAGTTGCAGCTGCACGTCGCTCTCAAAAAATACTTATACTAAAGAAAGGTGAAAAAAATCAATATTAGAGTTAATTTTTCATTCAATTTTTCGGTTTAATCTCATGAAACAAAAAGAGGCTTCATTCAGTCAAATTCAAAGTTGGCAGTTTCTAAAATTATTATTGTGCGAATTAACATTCGATAAGAAGAAAGTTTAAATACCGGAGAAGATTTGAATAGTTGTTTGTGACTGCGTTTCCCCTAAAAAATCAAAACTTGATCAAAAAAACCCTGTAAAACTTTGATTGGACAAGACAAGATTAATTGGTCCTATGTTCAACAAAACTTTCAATAGTAGGTCATCCAAATTCACCGTAAAAGTTGTGTTTCGAAAAATCTAACCAAGTTTTAGGTACCTTAAAACTCTGAGACCAGAGTAACGCAAGCAAAGTAGAAATGACCAGTAGTAATTGAATGACAAATGGTCTCTCCTCAGGGCGGGCGCATTAGGTGTCAGCCTGGCTGGGGAAGGAAACAGAGTCACTTACCAGTTACTAAAGATTTTCTCCGGAGGCCCGGCCTAAGTTTCAGAGACACGCCAAAATGAATTAAAGTCAAATTCACTCACTCTAACTTATCGTGGGCAACAGATGGCACAGAACAACACAGTTTGGGTGGAATGCATAAAGGCAGTCTAAAGCCCGGTTCATACTTGTCCTCAAGGACACAGGGACAAAGACAAGGACAAATTTCGGTCAGCTGCTATGAAAAAGTGACTCAAGCGGTTCAGCTAATTTTTTGCATACAATCTGCAAGTAACTCCAACTTTGCAAAAAGTTAGGTATATTTGGCTAGGCAGTTTGCTTGAAATCGCTTCAGGACAAAACAATAGGGACAAAACAAGGATGAACCGAGCTTAAAGGATAATTTG
Organism: Trissonchulus sp. WLG1_4; assembly: GCA_030248245.1. NCBI lineage: Eukaryota > Metazoa > Nematoda > Enoplea > Enoplida > Ironidae > Trissonchulus > Trissonchulus sp. WLG1_4. The sequence goes on from JASANF010007727.1 coordinate 23,148, forward strand.
TAATCGTATATGTAATCCTATACAGTAATTTGTAATCTTATACAGTATATACTTAAACATTTTTCGCGAACGAAGTTCTACAGATTATTTAAAACACTCTGGATACTTATACATATTTATGTTTGCATCCACACTAACACTCGGTTGTAAATATATTTTTATTCTTAGACTTGCTTTATTGTTTGAGTTTGACTACATTTTTTCATCTTTTCACATACCTACTCCATTATTTAAATTTCCGTTATTGAACAACAGTTATGGAATATCAAAAAAGCATTTTAAACTTTTAAACTTAATTATGGAGCTTTCTTTTCAATCTAAAGTCAATTTATAAAATCTATGCAAAAATTTTTTGTGATCTATACTGGTTCAACTAGGCTGCGTTTTAACATAATTTGTGAATTCCTATACTTTGTTCGGCTTAATGGCGCATAAAATACATATAACGCACTATGGAATAGTCAAAGACAAATCTACAATCAACATTCATAATTAATATAGAAAAGATAAATGATAAGTTAATGAACCAATTTTCTAAAATCAAGAATCAAAAAAGACTAAATCTATTTATATTTAGATACATTGATACAATATATTAAACAAAGACTATGTCTATATAATCTGTCTTAAAGGACAAATTTAGTTTAGGAGCGTTAGTCAGCAAGCAAACAG
>JASANF010007728.1:0-28693 GCA_030248245.1 Trissonchulus sp. WLG1_4
GATAAGTATTTCTTCAATTTGTCCATTTGGTAAAAGTGAGCTAAGATGAAAAATTATATATATAAATGTAAAGGCAACTGGTATAGTGGTCACATTTGCGTACACGAAAAAGGTAGAACTAACCATACATGGGCGTGGGGGGGGTTTTCTTTTCGTTTTTTTTTTGGTTTTTTGGTTAACGGTTTTTTTTCGTTTTTTTCCGAGGGGTCGGAAAAAACGGAAAAAACTCGAAACTGGTAAATTAGTCGTGTAAAGTTTAAACTTGCTGAAAATGCTTTAAAACCGTTTGAAAAGCAATAGTAGGACTAATTAAGAATATATTATGAATTAATTGGCAATGCGAGTACGGAATGCTGCTGGTGCTGACTTCAAGTTTTAGTATTTCGTTAAATAAGACGCAGGGTTTTTTTTTGTGTAAAATAGGGTGTATTTACACATCGGCCGCCTAATTTACACAGCAAAAAATAAAAATTGTACACAGCCCCATTTTCCCCCAAAAGGTGATGAAACGGCCTATTTTGGTTGTAGAAATTACAAAAATTCGCGAAGTGGCGATTGCTGCGTGTGACCTCTTTGTCCTAACAAAATTAAGTCTAATTTTTGACCCCTAAACAAAAATCTTCAGTTTCTGCTCTTGAACGGCTCATGATTTTTTTATTTTATGCACTTGAAAGTCGACAGTGAAACATCAGCCATGCTGAGCCTGTTTGTGCGATTTTTTGTCCCACATCAAACTACTGTAAAAGTTTTACCCCGGATTTGAAAAAAATAGTAGGATCTGGCTGATAGAACAACTCTCTATCTGTGTATACCATGCATGTACACGGGGTCTCGGCCTGGGGGTTAGGGCTTGTTTCAGATTTTCCGAAATTTTAGGGTAGGCTTGCCCTGGCGTGTCGGTTACTTGAACTGACAAAAACGCAAAAAAATTTTAATTATTTCGTATTTTTTATTTTCGTATGTAGTTCCAGTCTTAAAGTCGAAATATTACTTTTAACGTGAAAAAACGGTCAATTTTTACCTAAAAATGCTAAAATACACACTTAAAAATTTACACAACATACCCTTAATTTACACAGCAAATTTTCAATTTACACAACATTTACACAGTGCCGATTTTGAAAAAAAACCCTGATAAGAAGTTATCCGTTCCTTTTCTGGATGTGTAGAGTAATGAACCGGGTCTAGCACTGCTATAAACTAGATTTATTATTATACTAGGTTATGCATAAAAAATTGTATAAGGGCCTAAACCACATTACAGCTTCTTTATTAGGTATAGTGGTGTGGGGAAAAAAACCCCTACGCGTTTTGCGGGGAAAAAACCCTAGTGCTTCCTGGCCGAACCTTACGACATAGGACCTTTTTGAGTATTCAGGTGGAAAGCGCATCCCAAACTGACTTACCACAACAATTTTCGTACAGCTCTGAGGCCTGTAGCATTTTTTATGAAATATCAAAATTTCGCATGTTGAAAAATTTCAAAGTGACAAAATTTTCCAAATTTTTGACTTGTCATAATTTTTTACAAAAACACTTTTGGCGAACGCTGTTTGCATTTTTCAAGAGAGTTACCTTTCCTCTATACTTCTAAAGCTCAAAAACAGTGAAAAACGTTGTGGTTGAGCTGTGACTGTTCAAAGTTTGTGCGGGGAAAAAACCCTATTTTGTTTGGTGACAATTTTTGGCTAAACTCACCCACTGTTGCTACAAAAGTTAATTCATCTGGGTTAAAAACATGCGTAGACTTCATTAAAACCGTTTATGCGGCCGCAAAACGTCGTTTTTTTGTCGTTTTGGCCCATACCACGACACCGCTTACGAAACCTGTTTTGCTGATGTTTCACATAAATTTAGCATTTTTTGCAATATTTAGGCTTTAGCTGCTGCGTACCACTTAAATCCAAGAATGATAGACGCGGGCGGTGTTTGTCCACTGTTTCTAACGTAATAAGCGCAAAAATCTGTTTTTAACGCTTTTAAATACGGAAAAATGCATATTTGGGCAGAAGTCATTTCTGCCAAAAAGGGTCGATTTTTGCAGAATCATTGTGAGTCACATGGGTGTCGGAGAAACGAGTTTTTTAGTCCATACTGCAGCCTAAGAGTTGTAGAACACGATGAAATTATGTTTATACTCACTGCTAATAGAACAACCAGAAAAAGCGATAGGGTTTTTTTCCCCGCATTAGGGTTTTGGAGCACAGGACGACCCGAAAAGTTGAAAATGGGGTTTTTTCCCCGCACCACTATAGTAAGTAGTAAGTTTCGATGACACTTATATTTTTTAAATATAACATTTTCCTTGCCGCCAGACCAGCTTATTTGTTTGTTTGTGATTACTACCTACATGATGTACCTTATTGTAATTAACCTAGAGCGGTTGTTATATTCCACCAAATACGAAAAAAATAAAATTGTGTTCGTTTTGTCTAAATTTTTAGCATTATAAATCAAACGGATGTCTTTCTAAGCAGCGAAACATTGGATCGGCATCGAAACATACGCTGCTCTAATTCCCATTATTCTATTAGTCAATTAGTGGATTAATTTTTTTGCTATTGCTGCACGTAATTTCTAAGAACAAATCGACGTATTGAACCAGAATGGAACAGCATAAAACTTTTAGGTACCTCGTACCTACCCAACGGATTGATCTCTTCTAGCCTATTTGAACAAGCAAGCAAGCAATTTTTTTTACTCTTCAAGAAAATAAACCGTAATATAAGGAAACAAACCAGTGGCGTAGCCAGGGGGGGGGGGGCCCAGGGGGCCCGGGCCCCCCCCTCAGCGATTTTGGCCCCCCCTCAGCGTTTTTGGCCCCCCCCTGGGAGCCAAGGGCCGAACCCCCCCTTTTGTTCAACTCATAAGAAAATTTCAAAAATTTCCAATATATACGCCTCCAATTGACCAAATTTTGCCTAAAATTAAAAAATTTCTCAACTTTTTCTGGGGGCTGCCTCCCCCAGACCCCTGCAACTCCTTAGTTTATTCGGTTCCTTGTTATGATCTTTTATTATTAAAACCTTGTATGTGCACATACATATGTGCACGTGTGAGAGCATTATACAGCACCTACTTATGCATCAGTTCGTTCGCTACGCTTGCTGATGTGACGGTCTTACCGGTCTTTGGTTTTAAATGCCTCGCCAGCCAAAATTTCCGATACATCTGATTTTGGTTTCTTTCTGAGCTCTATTTTTTGAAAATTTAAAAGTATTATTTTTTGATAGTTGTATATATGTATATATGCTGTTATATATATAGGTGTAAGCATACATGTAACAGCACCGAAATTTTGGGTACCCCTCCCCCGCTTGGTGAGACCCCCCTCCCCTGCGTCAACTCATTTTTGAGCCCCCTCCCTCCCCAAATGACGCATTTTTACCTTTTTTGACCAAAAAATACCGATTTTGAAAAATTTGGCCAAAATTTCGGTGAAAATCGCTTAAACTTTACGAAAAAATGAGAATTTTTTCCAATTTGGGCTAAAATTGCACTCCCGCCTGGACCCTCCCCCCTCTTTCCTTCCTGACAGGACCCCCCCTCTCTCCGCCGGGACCGAATTTTTGGGGGAGGTCTCCCCCCCATCCCCCCCAACTACATGTATACGTGTAAGTTTTTGCAGTAGGGATTGACAAAATGGCATATCCATTAGGATTAGGAAAAACTAGAAACTGTTGCTGAAATAGCTTTTTCACTGCAAATTTTATTTCAAAATTTTAAAAAAGCGCTAGCGCTTTAAAAAGACCCCCGCGATCATTTTACTTTCTTGGCCAAGTGTGGCTTGAAATTAAGTTTTCAATGCAAATCATTTCAAAATTTTAAAAAAGCGCTAGCTTCTGGGGGCTGCCGCCCCCAGACTCAGACAGTATATATATATATAAAAGGTTACACCACAAAATAAAGCATACATAAAGAGAAGGAGCGGGAAAGACCACTTATGGCCACCTAACCCCCCGCCCCCTAAGCAAGTGGTCAAAATTTACCAAGCTCAATTTTTTCTTGAAAATCGTGGAATTTGCAGAACTTACTATTTCAACAGGCAAGTCATTCCAAACTTGTACAATTCGGTAAGAGAAAAAGTACTTCACCGAATTAGACTGAAATCGTTTGTTTCTTAGCTTTAGGTAATGTTCACGAGTACTGGAGTCGGCAGCATACTCAAAAAAGTCATTAAACTCAAGATCTACTTCACCCTTTATAATTTTATAACAAGATCAGCGGCCCGTATTCACATACTAAGTGTAACGCTTAAACTTAGTGTTTACACTTAGTGTTAGCGCTTATAAGCGCTAAGTGTTATTCACATACTTAGTGTTTATTTAAGCGCTTAGCAAACACTAACGCTTAACTTAGCGTTTCAATTTTGTATTCACATACTTAAAATTTAGTGTTTGGCTTAGAATTAAGCGCTTAAGTTTAGGGACCTCGGGAGCTCCCTAAGCGCTAAGCGCTTAGTTAGTGGATGGTGTGGGGTAGGGGTGGGGAGAGTGGGGGAGGTTCTTGGCCGCCATGGGAAGGAAGGGCATGCAATTTAGGATATATTAGTAACATTTTCCGACCAATTCGATCCATTTTGCTCGTTTAATCGCCAAAAATAAAAAATGCACTTTGTTGTCCAAATTCGTTTTTTTACATTTTTGAGTAGAGCATCTTAATCGAAGTAATTTTTATATTTTTCATGATATGCCCCCTGAAACATGCAGAGCTGATTTTGCATTTTTCAGGAATCCACCTGCTGAAAACATTTTTCACAAATGTATAGTTCGAGAAAAATATATATTATTAATAAGAAATAGTAATTTAAATAAATCTATAATCGGATTTATAAATACCAAATGGAAATGCGGATAAATAACGAATTCCGGATCCACATCAAGCAGGGAGCGCACTTCAAGCCAAAGCCAAGCACAAAAGTTGCTAAACGCTAAAGGCCGATTCACACGCTGCGATTTTACTGCGATTTTGCCGCAGCGTTTTTGTCGCTGCGGCAAAACGCAGCTTGCCGCACGCAAAACGCAATGTCTGAACAGACGCAGCGTTTTTAGTGCGGAATGCCTGCGTCTTGATTTTGCCGCAGCGTTTTAAGGTGGTAGTTGCGTTTTCGAGGTTTTTGTGATTTCTATGTAAACTTTGCGCCACCAGTACTCAAGTTATAAGTGACGCCTGATCATAAATTTTTGGGACAGTACTGTAAAGGTCAAAATCCCCAGGCATGTCTCTCACTTTTTTGAAATTTCACCTGTGGACGTTTTTAGAGGGTTTTAATTACAAGAAAATATCGTACATTTTCGGTGCGTTTGCTTATCAGCTATTTTCTCAGTAAATTGACTAGTTATTAAAAAAGTGGGGGACATGCCTGGGGATTTTAAACATGTCAAAAACCTTACCAACTTTCAGCCCTAACAGGTAATCGTATGATCCAGAGCTGTGGCGCAAACTTTTTGTAAAAAATTGTAAAATTTTGGAAAGGACCTTTCTTTAGTCGCTTATACTGAAAACAAAATCACAGGTTAAATTTCAATGCATGGCATACATTTAGAAAAGATATTGTTCTATCTAATGCAAAAGACCGCTTGTGATTTGAATTTGTGAACGCTGAGCTATGGCTTTTCAAAAAAACACCTAAAAACGCAATTACGCCCTTAAACGCCAGACTGCTATTCGACCTGCGATTTCATTGCGTTTTGATGCTGCGGACGTGTTGGCATAAACAAATTTTGCGGACCAATTTGGCATTTTTTTGAAACAGTAAAGACGCAGCAAACTGACCTGCGAGACGCACTAAGGCCGCAAAGCTTGTTCAGACGGTGCGTTTCGCTTGCGACACCCTGCGGCTTGCGTTTTGCGTCAAAATCGCAGCGGCAAAAACGCACCGTGTGAATCGGCCTTAAGCTAAGTATAACACTAATTTTTAAGCGTTTATTTTGTGAATAACAGTTTAGTACAAATTAAGCGCTAACACTTAGCAAACGCTTAGCGTTAGTATGTGAATAACTCTTAGTATGTGAATTCGGGCCAGCGTCTATACGTCTACGTTCTAAGCTAACCATGCCTAAAATCTTCAATCTTTGAACATACGGATAGTTCTTCAAACCAGGAATGCGTTTAGTGAAAGAGCGTTGCACTCGTTCTACAAGCTCAATATCTTTCAATAAATACGGCGACCAAACTGAAGAGGCGTATTCCACAATCGGTCGTATATACATATGTATTAAACATCTTGACTAAAAAGTCTCTGTTTCTACAGACCACTCCCAGATGCAATCTAGGGTACGAGCAAGTTGCGGATTACGAGTTCCTTTTGGAACTGGTATAAAAATTTTAGCATCGTCTGCAAAAAGAGGACAAAAGCACTTCGAATCAATAAGATTTGGAAGTTCGTTAACATAAATAAGAAAAAGTATGGGGCCCAAGACGGTGCCTTGGGGCACTCCACTAACAACGGAACAGGAACAGAACAGAACAACATTAGATCTGCAATTTTCAAATAATACGGTTTGAGTTTTATTCGCAAGAAAGCTATGAATCCACGCCAAAAGCTGTCCATCTATACCATATTTCGTTAATTTATAAATCAGCTTAGAATGTCGTACGGTAGCAAAAGCTTTCGCAAAATCAAGATAGACTGCATGAATGGCCAACTTTTGGTCGACACTAGTATACCATTTTTGCAAAGTTGATAATAAGTTTGTGACTGTTGACTTTTTTCAAAAACCCATGTTGTGATGGGTTCTAGGCATACAAGTACACGGGGTCTCGGTTTGGGGGGGGCTTGTCCCGAAATTTTCGACATTTTAGGGGGGGCTTGTCCCGATATTTTGCCCCAAAAACGCGAAAATTTCCAATTTTTGCCTAAAAATGGGAAATTTTTGCGAAATTCGTATATTTTTATCGATTTTTTCGTTTTTTGGTCATTTTTTGAAGCATTTTACGGCGATCTCAAGCGATTTTGGGGTTTCAGAGAGGGGGGCTTGTCCCGACTGGTCAAATCTGAGGGGGGGCTTGTCCCGGAATTTCAAATCTGGGGGGGGGCTTGCCCCCCCCCAGACCCCCCCATGTACATCTGTGGTTCTAGGGTTGTTTTGATGTGGAAACTGCATTAAATCAAAACTAGTTTTGATGCAGTTTTGATTTTTGACGCATCAAATCAAATCAATCGATTTTCAAAAGGTACAAATCAAATCAAATCGAATCAATCGATTTTCAAAAGGTCCAAATCAAATCAAATCAATCGATTTTCAAAAGGTCCAAATCAAATCAAATCAAATTAATTGATTTTTGAGACGGTCCACATCAAATCAAATCAAATCAATTGATTTTTGAGAACTCAACATCAAATCAAATCAAAACTGAAAAAATTACTTGGGTTCTGATGCAGCTTTGATGCAGTTTTGATGTAGTTTTGATGCAGCGTGAAAAATTTATTTCTAATTTGTAAAAATATAGTCTCAGCTTAAGGTGGTAGTAACGAATGTGCAGTGTTTTTCAACAGGCTAGTTTTCAATAATTAATTAACTTTAGCGCATATTTTTTATATCGTTAGAAAGCGCTACTTTTCTTCTACATTTAAACAAAGTCTTATTGTACAACTGTAAGGATGATTTGTATGGCACGTGTTAAAAGTAGACCAATTTGGCTTTTTTGAGCACTTTCAAATCTGGCCACTTTTTGACAAGTTTAAAGAACAAAAACATGCGAAAAATGGCAAAAATAATTAAAAGTGAATTATCTAGACCCAAAATGCACGATTTTATGATTTGTCGATTATTAAATGAAATATACGGTTTCAAAGTAAAAAGTGTCTATTCACACTCAACTTTCGGGTTTTATATCTGCGCAAAAATATAAGCAATTTGAAAAATTTTAATTTTGGGTCTAGAAAATTTGCAAAAGTTTATTCATGTTCATTTTTGTGTTTATGCGCTGCGCATGCGCTTAGAAAAGTGGCCAAAACTGTTAAGTTTCCATTCTCCTGTTGTGTAGCTTGGCTTGTTGGCTTGGCTTGCTCCTAAAAATTTTTCACATGATCCCGCTAACTTCATTGGCCATTTTGTGTATATGAATCAATTTTTTACAGACTTTATTTTCAAAAAATACAGTTTGAATCAACTAAATTTTTTCAAAAATTTAAAAATCACTGCACATTCGTTACTACCACCTTAAGGACGCGAGAATGCGTAATCATATAGGGTACACTTATATAGTTTTATTATATAAATTGCAGTTATATTGTCGGCATGTGAATATTCACCTGTGTATTACGTGGCCCCTTCAATAGCGGCGTATATTATAGTAGATATATTTCGGTTGGCCTGTGGGTTATAGGTGTGGCCCTGCCCGCAAAATTTGCGAATAGATGCAAATAGATTACTATGCGTGGCTTATTCTGCCCACAGGACGCCCCCACGGCCCGGCCCGCCATTAGCACGTGGGCCGTTGGCGGGCTGTGCCTGTTATACGGGGGCCCGCTCCAAGGTCAACGGCTAGGCCAAGACCAACGGGTCATACGTGTGGCGGCCCGGGCCCGGCCAACAAAACTGTAGCTATGTATTTAGTGCTGAAATTGGAAATTAAATATTATTTTGTCAATGAGTATGGAATATATATTGACACTCAGACCTCAGTTAATATCATAACAGTTTCTCTCCTCAGCAGAAAGGCTTGTTTACATCCACGATGCCCCTTGACCTGTTCTACTTCTACGTTGTAAAATTGTGAAACCAATTAGAAAACAAAAAATTTTCACCTTCGATAGCATCCTGTTGACATTAGGCTACATAGTATCACAAAAAATTTTTCAACTGACAGTAGTTACATTAAAACCGCATCGAATCAAAAGTATTCGAACATCAAATCAAATCAAATCAATTGATTTTTGAGAAGCCCACATCAAATCAAATCAAATCAATTGATTTTTGAGAAGCCCACATTAAATCAAATCAAATCAATTGATTTTTGAGAAGCCCACATCAAATCAAATCAAGCCCACATCAAATCAAATCAAATCAATTGAAATTTGAGAAGCCCACATCAAATCAAATCAAATCAATTGAAAATGGGTCGCATCAAAACAACCCTAATGGGTCCAACAATGCGTTTTTACGAAGATGAGATATAATTGTATCACAAACTATGTGTTCTAAAAGTTTGCAGCACACACAAGTTAAACTTATTGGACGATAATTTGTAGGGTCCGAATTTTTGCCTTTTTTCTTGAAAATAGGAATAACTGTGGCTGTCAACCACTCTCTAGGCAGAACTTCAAGTTTCAAAGAACATTTAAAAAATTTTGACTAGCGGTTTTGCAACAGCCTACATCACTTTTTTGAGAACAAAGTTTGGAATGCCATCAGGACCTGACGACATTTTATTTGGTAATTTTCTTATGGCTTGGATAACCACTTCAGGGTTGATTACTGCAGACGTAATTTTATTGTGAGTTTTATTTTCCATCGATGGTAGGATTAATTATTCAGGTTGTTTATAATCAATTGGGATTTGGGATCACATACTGATCGACGATGAACACCCGGAACCGGTAATCAGTGGACGGTGATTTGGCGGATATACACTGTGGCCATGCGAACTGTGGCGCTTTGATCAACACCATTGCCGGTGATACCTATGTGACATGCAGCACTTGTCGTCTCTACTGTCACACCGGGCCGACATGTGGAAATGTCACCAAAGCGCTTCACACCGAAATTTGGAAAAAATCTTCTCAAGTATTCTGGGTGTGCCTTGGTTGCCTAGCAACTACCAAGGAGCTGTTCGGTGGTCTCTAAAAAAACTCTGACGCCCCGGGAAAACTCTCTGCGGAGGTCTCCTATCTGCGTAAACTTGTCGCAACTGCCATTCTTCCCGACGCTTCATCTCAGAACCAGGGGGGCGGTAACACGGGAGATGCAGACCAAGCTAAACTGCTTGCTAGAGCAGTTACAGAGCTAAAAGACCAAAATCTTCGGCAGTCTAACCTGATTATTTTCAACTTGCGAGAATCTGGAGATGACCGAAATCTCGTGGAACAGTTGTTGGTGGCAACCAAGACAGACCCTGCTTCTGTGTCTATTAGTAGCCTGTCACGTCTTAATAAGCCTAAGCCTGGAGGGAAGGGCGGACCGAGAAAGAAACAGTCTGTTCCTCCGCTCAAAGTTGTTTTCTCTGATCCTAGTCATCCCGGAAAAATTCTAAGAAATTGTAAAAATCTAGGAAGCAGCAATGTTGACCCTAGATTTAAGGTGTGCAGTGTCAAGCCTGACCTTACCCCAATGCAACGTGTCGAGGACCAAAAAATTTACTCTGCTTTCAAGGCTCGGAAAAACGCGGGAGAGGATGTTGTTATTTTTCGAGGAAAAGTGGTGGCAAAAAACGAGCTGCCGTTACTCGCCCAAACTGAACGCTACTTTGTTTCAACTAATTGTCCAGGCCTCGGTTACATATGAAACTATCATACTGGCAGGCGACTTCAACTACAAGGATATTGATGGACAAATATGGAGTAGCCTGCGTCCTGTAACGCCTTTATGGATTGTCTTATGGAAGCTAATTTATCCCAGTTTGTTCTGCAGCCCACACGCAAATCCAGTATTTTAGACCTCGTCTTCTGCAACGAGAACTCACTGGTCGCCGAAGTCACAATAGGTGCCCCCATCGGAAAAGCTGACCATGCCACAGTTTTGTTCAAACTGAATGCGATGCTGCCAAAGCCCGCCGATACCACAGTAAGACCATGCTGGAATAAATGCGACTGGCCCAAACTATGGGACTATTTGTCTCGACAATTAGCTGACTTAGATGATTCCAACACTGTGGATTCTACGTGGTCAATAGTACGTGATGCCTTACAGGCCGGGATTTACCTTTCCTGCCCACCGCGGGGACACCAGCCAAGTAGCCGAAGCCCCCCGTGGGCTAACCGTGAAGCGGTTGCGGCCGTGAAGCGCCAAAAAATGCATACCGAAACTACCAGTGCTGCCGCACCGAGTTGGCCTGGCTTCAGTATCGCCAAATCGCCGCAGCATCTGATTCCTGCATTCGTGTGGAAACCCGATATCAACATAAACTGGCTGCGGATTTTGAGCAAAGAACCCAAACGATTCTGGTCATATGCTCGCACTAAATTCAAACAGAAACTTTCGCCTGGTCCCCTGATAGATTCTCAGGGAAACACAATAGACTCTGACGAAGCTAACGCGGACGCCTTCAACTCCTACTTTGCCACGGTGTTTCGTCAGCTATTCACTGGCCCGGACAATCTGCCGACTCCCGAACCAGAACTGTCACTTGCGGATGCCCAGTTTACCATAATTAACGTTTACGCAGCATGCCTTGGACTCAAACTGACGTCTTCCCCCGGATTTGATGGCATCCCTAACAGGGTTGTGGCCAACTGTGCTGCCGTGCTGGCTAAACCACTGCACCAACTGTTCAGAAAATCTTTGGACTCTGGAACTCTACCAACGGACTGGCTCTCAGCTTGTGTTCTCTCAATTTTCAAAAAGGGTAGCCATGGGTTACCCGACAACTACCGGCCAATCAGCCTCACGGCATCCATTTGTAAACTGATGGAGAACTTAATCCAGTCCGCAATTGTCAGATATATCGCTAAAAACGACATTATAAGGTCCACTCAGTTCGGTTTCATGAAAGGCAAGACTACATCTCTCGAGCTGCTTAATTTTCTCAACTATGTCACTCGTTTAGTGGACTCGGGCGACGCTATGGATGCGCCTTTCCTTGACATCAAAAAAGCATTTGACACGGTCCCTCACGACCGTCTAATCGCCAAACTTTCGAAAGTGGGAATTTATGGGCAGCTTCTCACCTGGGTTAAAGCTTTCTTAAGCAACAAAAAGCAGCGCGCCAGAAATCGAGCATCCATATCCAATGAAATTTCTGTCACCAGTGGAGTGCCACAAGGATCTGTCCTCGGCCCGACCTTATTTCTCCTGTTTATGGACGATATCGACCAGTACTGCGCCAGTTTCATCGCCAAGTTTGCCGACGACACCCGCCTCGCAAGACGTCTAGAGAACAAACTGTCCCAATACGATACCGAGACCTTTCAATTAGAAACCGACAACATCGGCGAGTGGTCCGTTGACAATGACGTCCAGTTTGCCACTAGCAAATGCGAAGTGATTCATTTTGGCTTTAATAACCCGAAGCACCAGTACTCACTTTACCAGACCCGTCTGAACGCGTGCACGGAAGTTCGCGACCTCGGAGTTGGCGTAAGCGCTGATTTGAAATCATCCTCCCACTGCGCCATAATTGCCAAGCAAGCCTCCAGTGTAATGTACTCCATCAGGCGCTCGTTTGGCCCCATGGACAAACAGACTTTCCTACCACTATACAAAGCACTAGTCCACCCTAGACTTGAATACAGCTCAGAATGCTGGTGCCCACATCTTCTCAAGGATATAGCCCTGCTGGAAAATGTCCAACGCCTCGTCACGAAATGGGTTATTGGCTTATCGACCTGGACATACGAAGATAGACGTCGATTCCTAAAGCTGCAGAAGCTGGAAACCCACCGACTGCGCCAAGACCTGATCTGTGTCTACAAACTCGTTAATCATCTGTTTGACTATGACTGAAGGCTGCTATTTGACCCTGCCTTAGACAATCGCACCAGGGGACATCCATACAAACTGCGACCAAAGTACATTCCTCACCACAAATACTCGTTCCATTTCTTTACACATCGGGTGATCGCGTACTGGAACGACCTTCCGGTGGAAGTTGTTACCGCCCTGCCTTGCCTTTTGTGCTTTACAGCCCTCACATCATCATCAGAAACCGTCAGCCGGAATTCTGGTTTCCGGCTATATTTCAACATCAACAGGATCTGACGACCGGTCAGACTGAAGCGGGGGGGAGAAATTATTTTCGATTCTAATTTGCTTCCTACCCCATCTTTTAATAAACATATGAAACTCTCATCGTCAGCCATGCCCCCAATCTGATCTCTAGCCCCCAAAATAGCTGTCACCCCTTTTAATAAAATTCGGAAGTGAAAATATTGGTGTTAAAACCCTTAGGGTGGATTTCACAAAGGTGGTTTTATAAAACCATGGTTTTACGTACGTTTTTATATGATTTGCACATAATTTCATTACGAATTGTCGCCTGATTCGTTACAAATTTAGCAGATTTTCTTAAACCATGGCTTTAGCACAGCTGAAATTTCAGCAAAACAGAGACCTGCTGTGCAGCAGGTTTCAAATTTCAACTGCGCTAAAACCATGGTTTAAGAAAATCTACGAAATTCGCAACGAATCATTCGATATTTCGTAATGAAATTGTGTGCTAATCATATAAAAACGTACGTAAAACCATGGTTTAGTAAAACCACCTTTGTGAAATCCACCCTTAGGGGTCGAATAAGTCGGAAAAATGGCATTTTTTCGACTAATGATCCGGAGTCCCCCTATATCCCCCAAACCTAGGGGGGGGTCAAATGAACACTTTTTCGAATAGGCTAGGTTAGAAATTTGTAGGATGTAAGCTTTAGCTGCAAATCAAACTTTGTCCAAAAATTAAACTTTACATGAAATTTTTTGCGCAAAAGTGGATTTACGCGAAAATACTGCACTAAATTAAGACCTGCTGCTACCAGTAAAAGAGCAACTTCTAAGCTACTAAATGCTGAAAAAATTTTGTAAATCGGTTCAGGCTTTGAAAAGTTACAAAACTTTTTCTGAAGCTACCAGGACCAGGCTGATTGAAGCGTTACAGCAAAAGTAAGGTTCAGTGTAAATTTCGGGCCATAGCTGGGAATTTTTTTAAATAAGGAGCTGCTTGGGGTATTTTAGTGCAGCAAATTTATTTTTGATGCTTATTAGCAGGTTTTCCCATAAACTTTGGCCTCAGGCTTAGGCTTAGTGCTTAGGCTTGGGCTTAGTGCTTAGGTTAGGCTTAAGCTTAGTGCTTAGGCTGAGGCTTAGTGCTTAAGCTCAGGGGCCGTATTCTCAAAATTACCTGCAGGTAAAGTTAGGCTAACTTTACCCATAGTTAAGGTGAAGGTAAAGTTAATTCTGCGGGTAAGGGTTAAATTAAAGTTTACCAGAGGGTAAAGGTAAATTCTTAGAATACGGGGTAAAGTTAAAGTTAAACTGTGAGTGAGGTTAAAGTTTAACCTTACCTGTGGGTAAGGTTAAAGTTAAACTGTGGGTAAGGTTAAAGTTTAACTTTACCTTTGGGTAAGGTTAAATTTAAACTTTGGGTAAGGTTAAAGTTTAACTTTACCTGTGGGTAAGGTAAAAGTTAAAGTTTAACTTTGGGTAAGGTTAAAGTTAAAGTTTAACTGTGGTAAGGTTAAAGTTAAAAGTTAACTGCGGGTAAGGCTACAGTTTGACTATGGGTAAGGATAAAAATTTAACTGTGGGTAAGGTAAAAGTTTACTTCAACTGGCTGAGGCTGAAAGAAAAGTTTAAATTTAGCTATAAGTGATGGTGAGCTTTATCAATTTTTTTAAAATGTGTACGTAATAGTAAAATTTTTTACAAATTTTGTTTGTAACTAGGCGTTTGTGTGTTTTTTCCAGTATTTGTCTTAGTTTTCTAGAAGTTCGTCCAGTTTATATACAGTACATTGCAAAAAAAAGTTTCCAATTCGTTACTGGTAACGAACATTCGTTACCAGAAAAAGACGAAGCTTCGTCCAAAAGGACCAAGATTTGTCCTAAAAGACAAAACTTGGTCTAAAAAGACGAACGTTTGTCCAAAAAAACAAAGCTTCGTTACCAAAAAAAGACGAAGGTTTGTCTTAAAGGACCAAGTTTTGTCTTAAAAGACGAAGCTTGGTCCAAAAAGACGAACGTTTGTCCAAAAAGACAAAGCTTCGTTACCAAAAAAAAAGAAGGTGTATATATAATACCATGATAAAATTATGTTACGGTTGGAGGGCGATAATTAGCAGCAAGATGGCCGTTGACTGATCCAATGGACGTATGTGGGCCACAGGTAGACCTGAAAACATGAAAATATTTTTTGCACGATTCGGAGGTTCGTTTTGAAACACTCATCTACCCGGTTTACATTCGATTTGGGAAAAATTTTTTCACCCGTAAAACGGTACGCACCTCATTTTAATAAAAGTAAAAAACCCCATGGCCTTGATCTGATCTCTAGCACCCAAAATAACTGTTGCCGCTTTTAATGAACATATGAAAAAACCAAGATTTAAACTCAGCAGAAAAAAAGGAAGAAACACAAAAATACAATAAATTAATGTACAATAACGATATATGTGAAATATAACATGACATAAAAGGTATAAACGGACTTTAAGAACGTTACAAAACGATTTAGTAAAAGCAGAAAAAAGTTAGAAAAAAGTTAGAAAAAAATCAGAAAAAAACCAGAAAAAAGCTAGAAAAAAACTAGATCGTATTTTGAGAAAGCTTGAAAAATCTCAAAATACTCACATCGTATCAGCAAACAATCAGAAAAGCATAGTAAAAAACTCAAAAAAGGTGAAAAAACGAATTTAAACCCACCAAAAACACCGGAAAATACAGAAAAAATAAACTAAAATAATGTATTACACAGGAAATTACAGACACAAAAGACTAAAACAAATGACAAAAAGGGCGTAAAAGTGCTCCAAAAATATTAAAAACCTATTTGGCGCAAATCTGAAAAAAGTTAGAAAAAACCAGAAAAAAACCAGAAAAAAACTAGATTGTATTTTGACAAAGTCAGAAAAAAACCAGAAAAAAACTAGATCGTGAGTTAGAAAAAAACTAGAAAAAACCAAAAAAAGTTAGAAAAAAGTTAGAAAAAACTAGATAATTTTTTCTGGTTTTTTTCTAGGTATTTTCTAACTTTTTTCTGGCTTTTATCTATTTATTTTCTAACTTTTTTCTGGTTTTTTTCTAGTTATTTTCTAACTTTTTTCTGGCTTTTATCTAGTTATTTTCCAACGTTTTTCTGGTTTTTTCTAGTTATTTTCTAGTTATTTTTTAACTTTTTTCTGATATTTTTCTAGTTATTTTCTAACTTTTTTCTGGTTTTTTTCTAGTTATTTTCTAACTTTTTTCTGGTTTTTTTCTAGTTATTTTTTAACTGTTTTCTGGTTTTTTTCTAGTTATTTTCTAGTTATTTTCTAACTTTTTTCTGATATTTTTCTAGTTATTTTCTAACTTTTTTCTGGTTTTTTTCTAGTTATTTAACTTTTTTCTCGATTTTTTTCTAGTTGAATGGTCTTACTGTATATAGTCAAAGGGAATAAAAATTACAAACTCAGCAGCATAAATACACGTATGTTATATATTATGTATACAGACAAATGAATAAGTTGCAAAGCTGATAATAATTTTGGTTGTTCACTTATTAAATTACAAAAACTTTAAAAACAAAAATTTTGTGGTATATATACATATACATATATATATACATATACATATACATATATATATTACATATACATATATACATATACAAGACGATTGAATGACTTCAGCCCAAATATGCATTTTCTTAGAATCTTAGTATATATGCATAGTTAAATGCATTAACAATAAATTTTTTGCGCTTATTACGTTATAAACGGTGGACAAACACCGTCCGCGTCTACCATTCTTGTATGTACATATAGTGTTTTCCTTTCTTCGCAATCACTTGAATTTATGGTCCGCCAGAGCTGTAGTTTGTGTAGCATTGCAAAAAATTAAATATCTGTTGTTTTTACACGATGCGTAATCCAAAAGTGGGATATAAAGCCCTTAGATGCGGTGCTCATCTCCGTTACAAAGCCCTGTAACGTTAGGGGAGCCACATCTACAATGACTATATACATCCGTAGAGGGGAGAGGGCAACCCATACCAATCTGAAATGGGGCGGGGGGGGCGACCAAATAAGGGGCGCCCCCCAGCCCCCCCTGCCTTACTAAAAATATGCCAAGGGCCCAAATCGCTGAAGGGGGCAACACCGGGGTGAGGACCCTGGTCCCCCGGGCCCCGGCTGGCTACGCCACTTTTTGTTCATTAGCCCATCCTATCGCTGGTGCACTGCATAGTCCTCCAAGCAAGATTTATTTATAAAGCATTTGAGGGATAATATACAGTAGCGTAGCCAGGATCAAGTTGAGGGAGCGGCCAACGTGCCTGTTTGCCCGAAACTTTTCCGAAGTTTGTCTGCGGGGGGCGGGGGAGGGGTGCAACAGTTTTCATCCGATGGGGGGCAAATCGCTGAGGGCGGGGCAAAACCTCTGAGGGGGGGAAACCGCTGAGGAGGGTCCCTGGCCATACGTGGGCATGTGGCCGAATCTGGGTGGGGGGGTGAGCCACCGGGGCTTGGGGTGCGGAGCAACTTTTCCGCTCATTTTTGCTCCGTGAGCCACCATTTTACCTTCGTGAGCCACTAATTTTGCCGTCGTGAGTACCTCGAAAGCATTCTGGGGGGGTGACAATGCATTCTGGGGGGGGGGGGGTGAAAACCTCCCCCAACCCCCCCCCCCCAAGCCCATGTATGGCCCTGGCCCCCCCCGCCCCCCCCCATGGCTACGCCGCTGATAATATAGACGCATGCATTTGCTGTCGCGAAAGGCAGAAGGAAGGAAAGGTGAGTTACAGATTTGCCGCTTGCAGGGGCCTGGGGGTAGAGTTCCTTCGCGGGCCGGTGGCGGGCCGCGGGCCGCGGGCCGGGCCCGGGCCGGGCAGGCCCGGTTTTTTGAGGGCCGGTGGTGGGCCGGGCCGCGGGCCGGGCCGGGCCGGTGGTGGGCCGGGCCGCGGGCCGGGCCGGGCCGGTGGCGGGCCGCGGGCCGCGGGCCGACCAGTAATAAAATTGGAAATTTCACGAAATTGCACAAAAAGCGGTCGAAAAGGCTAAAAATTGTATAAATAGTCTAACACTATCTAACAAAATGGCTTGTCTCTGAGCCTACCTGTGTACTTTTGAATTGAATTTTCAAGAAATTTCTAAATTTGTAATGTTAATACATGTATGATCCAACATGTAGTTGAGTGGGAATGCATCAAGGGTAAACCAGGGGAGAAGTTTCCGTCGTGAGCAAAAATTCCACCCAAAATTAAAAAAAATCGGCATAAAAATTAAATTAAACAACAAATTTTGTTGTTGGCACTTGAAGAAAAAGTAACATTTTCCCATAACACATTGTCATATGAGTGTTTATGTGTTTGAATTAGCTTATAGTCGTGTTTTTCGAAGGTTTTGGCTTTTTTGGAAAAATTTGGTTTTGTTTGAAGTTGGCCCGGCCCGCGGCCCGGCCCACCACCGGCCCAGGCCGGCCCGCGGCCCGGCCAACCACCGGCCCGGCCCGGCCCGGCCCGCGGCCCGGCCCACCACCAGCCCGCCGGGCCGGTGGTGGGCCGCGGGCTGCGGGCCGGGCCCGGGCCGGGCCGGCCCGGCCCGGCCCGGCCCGCGAGCACAGAGGTCGGCCCGGCCCGGGCCCGGCCCGCAAAATTTCCTTAAGGAAGGAACTCTACCTGGGGGTAGCCAGCTTCAGTAAAAAATTACAGAAAATTTTGATTTTTAGGCCAAATTTGGTCAATTGGGGACGTATATCGGGAATTTTTTCTATATATACACATTTAAAAAAAATTGGTAAAGCTCACCCTCATCCATAGCTAAATTTAAACTTTTCCTTCAGCCTCAGTTAAAGTAAACATTAACCTACCCCACAGTTAAACTTGCAATTTTAACCGTAACCACAGTAAACTTTAACTTTAACCTTACCCGCAGTGTAACTTTAACTTTAACCTTACCCATAGTCAAACTTCAACTTTAGCCTTACCCGCAGTTTAACTTTTAACTTTAACCTAACCCACAGCTAATCTTTAACTTTAACTTTACCAGCAGTTTAACCTTAACCTTACCCACAGGTAAAGTCAAACTTTAACCTTACCCACAGGTAAAGTTAAACTTTAACCTTACCCACAGGTAAAGTTAAACTTTAACCTTACCCACAGTTTAACCTTACCCACAGGTAAAGTTAAACTTTAACCTTACCCATAGTTAAATTTTAACCTTACCCTTTGGTAAAATTTTGAGAATACGACTTTACCTTCACTTTACCTGTGGGTAAAGTTAGGCTAACGTAACCTGCAGGTAATTTTGAGAATACGGCCCCAGGCTTAGTAGGTGGGTCAGAAAAGGCTTAGTCTTAGTTGCTTGCATTAAATAAAGGGACACTTGCTACTGTAGAATCATAATAAAGCTTAAATTTTACGCCGAAATTGACTTTCAGTGCCAGCTTCACCGGAAAAATGTTTTTCGATAAGTGACCGAAAAATGAAGGAAAAATGGAGGAAATGCAATTTGAACCAATTTTAAAATATATATTCCTTTAATTTTTCTACTTATTTCATGCATTTTTCCTACATATTTTACCGTAATTTTGGTTTTTTCCCTTCAACTTTCGTTCTTATTTCTACACATTTTCCTTCAAAATTTGGCTTAATTTCAGTCACATTTCCGATAAATTTCAGTTACTTTTCTGTTATTTTTCAGTAATATTTCCTTTAAACTTTTCTGTTGTTTTTCACCTAAATTTCACTTATATTTCCGTGAAATTTCTGCTAAATTTCCGCAACATTTCCGATACTTTTCGGCAACATTTTAGTTAAATTTCGGTAAAATTTCTGCCGAATTTCCTCAACATTTCCTTCTTATTTCCATTTAATTTCAGCTACGGCCCGTATGCACATACTAACACTAATGCTTAAACTTAGTATTTACCCTTAGTGTTTCTATTTAAGGTAGCGCTCAGCAACAAAACTCATGTTTGGCGCTCAGCTCATGCAATAAGTAGCAATACCACTTTAATTGTACATCAGAGTGACATCAAAAAACCATATTTACAATACTTTTCAGCACTCTAATGTGAATGTGTCAAATTTTATGACCATGTCGAATTTCCTATTCACACTAATTTTGTTTTTGACCTAGCTCAGCGAAACTTCAACCGATTTTGAAGATCTTGGTATCAATAGAAAGATCTTTCTTAAATCTAGACGTGATTGATCTTCGATTTTTTATTTCTATTTTTGATTTTGCAAAAAATCGATTTTTGAAAAATCAATTGTGTTTGAGCGACTACAAAAAGTGCTACGAGCCAAAATTTGAAAATCGAAAAACTTTCACGTCTGCATTTATATTCTTTCTTTCATTGTGCAAATTTTCAACTCGATCGCAATCGGCAGCTGGGAACCAGGTCCAAAAAAAGTAGTCGATTTCGCTACGCAAAAATGTAAGGTTTGCCCACACGTTTCACTTTTTCAAAAATTAGACCTTTCCTATGACTGCATATTTCCGTTGAAAAAGTTACCAAAAGCCATACTCAATTTTTTAAGAAATTAGATCAAAAATTTGACATTTTCGAAGATTTATCAGCTTTTTAGGATTTTCATTTTTGATTTGCTATTTTCACGGCTGAATAACTCAGCAAAGCTTCAACGTATTCTTATGTTTAATACGTCAATTTAAAGCTAAGAAGCCGCATATTTCATTGATATGAGTAATCATTTTATATTGAAACAAAAATTTTTTTGCTACGGCTACAAATTTGTCCAAAAAATTTTACAAAATTTTTTTATCACAATATGCACATCAAATCAAAGCTCTTTTCATTCTGAACAACTTTCCTTCAAGACATTATGGTCAAAAATGTCGCTGAAAAAAAGTAAACGCCAAAGTTGGTTCCCCTAAGCGCCACCTTAACTAACGCTAACAAATACTAACGCTTGTGTTTCGGTTTTGTATTCACATACTGTCAAAATTCTAGCTAAAAAGTGACAAAAAGTTTTCCGCAAAAATACGAACATTTAGTAGAAACGAAAACGTTCACATGATAAAATCTGACTTTCTGAACACGATGAGTGTAAAATTATCACAATCGACCTAGTATATATTTACAATGTTATAGTCAGTTCAAGTTGGGTGACAAGGGCTATTTTTATACGTTCGTTTAGGCTTGATATCAGGATTGGGCTTAGACTTAGGGTCAGGCTTTGGCTTAGGCTTAGGCTTTAGGCACTAAAAAATAGAAATTTTCAGGAAAAATCCTGCTGCTTAGTTTACTGAGTATGTATAAGCACTGAAAATCTTGCTAAAAAAGCATGGAAAATGACATTTGCTTAAGGTGGTAGTGTCGCCATAGCAGTTTTGCTCATAGGCTGCAAAATGATAACTTTTTGCTTTGAAATTGTGCGTTAACTGATAAACTAGTGAAATGCCACATGGTGTCAAATAAATACTGCCAGATACTAGACTACCAATATCTACCAATATTTTTAACCAATCACCATTTGTGAGCCAGACATCACACAATAGAGACATAAAACTTCAAAAAATCAAGCCAGATATCAGATTGGCCAGCTTGTGAAGTACATGTAATGTTTTGAAACACAATTTTTTGCCACAAATAAGAAAAATGAAAAATGAAGGTTCGTTTTTCTTTTGATTTCAAAATAAGTGTCTAAATTTTTCAGAATTTATCATTATTGCTGTCAGTACTTTACAGGTTACGCACAGTTTCACAGTTTCAACAGCCATTACTCCACAACCACTCAAGCAATTTGCACTAAATTTTGTGTGCATAAACTAGAGTATATGTGCTTTTACTTTCTGTAGTGAATCTAAACAAAAAGTTTTTTAATTGTGACGAAATTATCGAATGTGAATAGGTTTTCAAAACGTCATTTTTCCGACTTTGCGACTTCACGGCTAACTGTAAGCTGCATCAATTTTGCTAAAACTTTTCAAAAATATTTGCCTTGAAACATATTTTTAGAATATATAAAGAACAATGACCTATCTTTCACTGAAAAAGTTTTATGGTCGCGCAAATTTGGCTGCTTTCGCGACACTACCCCCTTAAACTGAAATGTATTCGTAACAGTTCGGAAAAAAGTATAAATTTGAAAAGCACGACAATTGTAGCAGAAAATGTACGGAAAAGTAAACAAAATCTAGCAGAAATATGTAGAAAAAAAGAAAGGAAATATGACAGAAAAGTGAAAGAAATATGACCGAAATGTGAAGGAAATTTGACCGTAAAGTGAAGGAAATATGACCAAAAAGTGAAGGAAATATGACCGAAAAGTGTAGAAATGTGTTGGAAATGTGACCAAAAAGTTAAGGAAATGCAAAGGAAATGTGACTGAAAAGTGAAGGAAATATAAAGGAAAAGCATGCGCCGAAAAGTCACGGAAAGTTGGACAAAATGAAGGAAATGTGGCGGAAAAGTGAAGGAAATGTTGCGGAAATGTGACAGAAAGTGAGAATTGTTATTGGAGGAAATTTAACGGAAATAAAGAGCGAAGGAAATTTTTCCTTCAATTTTCCGCCTCTTTTCAGTGATATTTCCAAATTATTTTTCCCTGTGCTTGCTGCTGAGCATCAGTGACGTTATCAAATCGCATTTATGGTATTTGCTTTCATTTAGTTATGCCTAATGATGCTTAATTTTCTATGAAAATGTAATTAATTTATTGTCTACGCGAAAAGAATCTAAAACTTTTGATATGCAAGCTCAATTTAACTATGTATATATTATATTTCGCCTCTTTTTTCAGTTGGCAAAATTACGATTTTTAGTATAAATGAGCTAAATATGTTGCTAACAAAGCTGTATTAAATATATTAATATGTGTTACTTTATGACAATCAAACTTCAGGCTGATATTACGACTGTATTGGTCATAATTTTCGACGATTAGCCCTAATATGTCGAAAAACTATGATTTTCGACAAAAATTGAATTTTTTCGAAAAGGTATAAATCAACGTTTTTTCGCTTGTAAAGTGCTAAAAATGAACTCAGCGCATGCGAAAACCTATAAAACCGTGTTTTCACGGCGAAAAAATATCAGTTTGAATTTCTCCCCCCCCCCGCCTCAGTTGCGCCGGGCGGGTTTGGGGGGGGGGGAGGTGTTCACCCCCCCCCCCCCAGAAGCCATCCTCACCCCCCCAGACAGGTCCATCACCCTCCTCAGAATGTTTTGAAGGTAGCTCACGAAGCATAAATTAGAAATTAGTGGCTCACGAAGCGAAATTGGTGGCTCACGAAGCAAAAATAGGCCGGAAAAGTTGCTCCGCACGCCCCCCCCGATGGCTCACCCCCACCCCAGAATTCGGTAGCTGCCCACGTATGGTCTCATCATGCAGAAACTATAGCGTTATCTTCACAAAAAATTATACCACAGTAGTTACTAAAACACCGAAAGTATATAAGTAAAACACAGCTGCAAGTGTTTTTTATTCTTTCAAAATCAATACATATATACATGTGTAAATGCACTGGCTTAGTGGTTTGTAAAGGGATTTTCTTTTCTCTGATATTTTTCTCGCTGAAAAAAGCTCAAAATTTTTCAGGTGATCGTGATATGGCATCAAATTGGAAAAATTCTAAAAAGGCTGTACATTTTTTAAAATTGTACTCAATAAATTTGTGTTCATCTGCATTCATTTTTGGTCTTAGGGCGATTCCGCCTTCCAGCGATTTGGCCTAGTCCTAGTGTAGCGATCAATGTTTCAGCGCGGCGGCAATTCGACCTACTGGTGACACTCCTTTACAGGGTGCACTGTGTACAAATTTTACCAATTGGATAGAAAGTATATAGTGGATTCGTTTATAGCGTACATATAAGTGCCAAAAGTTTTTTAAGGTAGCTCTCAGCACAAAATATCTTATTCGCTACGAAGTTCAAGGAATTGTTAGCAATACCACAGCTAAATGCTTCCCTTGAGGTATGCTCTACTCCAAAAAACAGGTCCATTATTCCCATCCCCCCAACTGCATTTGATCCCATATTTCTTTAGAGTAGATTTATTAGTTGCACAGTGCTATGTTTCACAACACAACTATTGGAGCGGACCACAAGGATTTGATCCACGACGTGGCTTATGATTTTCACGGACGACGAATCGCCACTTGCTCCAGTGATCAAAGCGTAAAAGTATGGGGCAAATCATGTATACCATATTATATAAAGGGGTTATAACCGTACCAGGGTTTTTTTTTCAAAATCGGCACTGTGTAAATATTGTGTAAATTAAGAATTTGCTGTGTAAATTAAGGGTATGTTGTGTAAATTTTTGAAAGTGTGTATTTAGGCATTGTTTAGGTAAAAAAATTATTTTTTGCACTTAAAAAACCAATATTTTGACTTTGCGACTTACGAAACTACGAAAATAAAAATTATGAAGAATGAGAATAGAGTGTACGCTGTGCACCCTAATGCCGACTGCACGCGAAAAACGCCTTATACGCAGGTTTACACACATCTGTTTCATCAGCCAGATCCTACACATTTTTTAATTCCGGGTTAAAACCTGCAGCTTTGAAAGTACTTTGAAGTATCACATACATGTAACAGCACCAAAATTTTGGGTATATGCCTCTCCCCCTGGTGGGGGACCCCCCTCCCCTGAATCAACCAACCCTCCTCTCCCAAGACTGACGCAATTTTTACATTTTTTTAGATAAAAGTTAGGTCGAAATCGCTTAAATTTCATAAAAAATGGCCAGTTTTTAAGTGCCAGTTTTAGGAAGCCCGCAGAAACAGGAGATTTTTTGTTTTTGAGTCAAAAATAAGGCTTATTTTCTTTATTACAAGGCCGTCACAGGCCGCAGTCGCCACTTGCCGATTTTTTGTAATTTTTACAACCAGAATAGGCAGTTTTATCAACTTTTGCGCGGAAATACGGCTGTGTAAATCAGTGTGTATTTTTATTTTTTGCTGTGTAAATTAGGCCGCCGATGTGTAAATACACCCTATTTTACACAAAAAACCCCTGAACCGTACCCAAATTTGGGTCGATTCTGCCTCCCCCTTTAACGGCTAGCGGTAAAATGAACTTACTGATAAATAATGTTTAAGCATGTAAACTTGACTGTTGGCGCCCATTGGCGTATCCAGGATTTCGCAAAGGGGGGCGGGTCTGCGACCATTCATTGACGCTGCGACCTTCATTGTTAAAAATTTCCAATTTAGTTTATTTTTGTAGGTATGGGACAGAAGCGACGGAGGCTCGTGGGTCTGTACGGCTAGTTGGAAAGTAAGTGTATATGCAAGTGGTTATATTATATACGTAATTAAAGCATTGATATATATAAAATTGAGTTTGAAAAATGAAAATTGAAAAAGTTTGAAACCACAACACAAAGGCACAGCTGCAACTAAAAATTCGCTGAAACTTCGTTTTGAAATAATTAAGTCTATGAGGGCGCACCTCATATTCTGAAACTGCTAATTGGCTGGTACTGCAACTAAAGTCTAAAAAATGTAAAGACTAAAAAATTATGACCACTGACTGAGTCGTAGACAAGAATGTGTTTTATAACGAAAAAAACAATTTTCAACCTTTTTCAAATTAAATATACAAATATATAGATATTATGTATATATAATTTTCAATTTCAATTTTTTGAAAAGTACAGCAAGTATACAGCAGCATTTTTTTTTCAGACGCACAGTGGGTCGGTGTGGCGTGTGACCTGGGCTCACCCGGAGTTTGGCCAAATCCTAGCGACCTGCTCGTTCGACCGCACCGTGGCCGTCTGGGAGGAGGTGGAGGGCGACGCCCACTCAGGCCAGGCCCAGACGCACTGGGTCAAGCGCATTCAGTTGGTCGACAGTCGGACAAATGTCACCGATGTCCGCTTCGCCCCCAAACATCTGGGATTGATGCTTGTAAGCTGGATTAATAATTGCGAATTATACCTGTAACGGGGTCAAAATATTGGGGGAGCCTCCCCGGCCAAATTATGGGGTCCCTCACCCCCTGGTCGACCAAAAATACCCTAAAATTTTCAAAATTTTGTAAAATTTTCGCAAAAAAGTGCAATTTTTTCTAAATTTTGCTCAAATTTTGGGGACCCTCCTCCCCAGCTCCTCGATTCTTTTGGAAGGGGGTCCCTCCATCCCTCTCCTCATACATGTATGATGCTGACAGTAGATATATATATATATATATATATATATATATATATATATATATATATATATCAGCGGCGGATCCAGAATGAAATTTCGGGGGGGGCGGCGAATTTTTTTAATTTTTTAATTTTCTTCGTTTTACGTTTGTTCGCGAAGAGGTTTTGTTTGGTCGTATTGAAAAACACCTCAGTAGCGTAGCCAGGAAACAACAAAAGAAACAAGCATTTTTCGGTCAAAACAATGCTAATTTTCGACCACAGCAGCATCAAACGTAAAATTGGAGCTCAAAACACCGAAAATTACAAAAATACAATATATATAATAAATTACATATATATATAATAAATTACAAAAATACATATAAAGCGATACACTAAACAATGTATCAAGCAAATACATAGCGCACAATGGAACTTATGCACATGCACATGCTTTCATACAAGATAAAGGCAAGGAACACTAAGCCATAGAGATGCAGGGGTCTGGGGGCGGCAGCCCCCAGAAAAAAATTGCGGCAATTTTGATTTTTAGGCCGAATTTGGTGAATTGAAGACGTATCGGAAATTTTTTCTCACAAGGAAAACAAAAACAGGAAACGTCACATTAAACAGTGTATGACACAAGTATTACTGCAGTATAATGTACTTGGGAACTTATGCATAGGCTTTGATAAAAGATGAGAAGGAAAAGTAAGCCACAAAGTTGCAGGGGTCTGGGGGCGGCAGCCCCCAGGGAAAAAATTTGGAGAATTTTTTAATTTTTAGGCCAAATTTGGTCAATTGGAGACTTATCAGAAATTTTTTCCGGCCGGACCTTAAAAACCAAAGGGGGGACCCTTGTGTAAAATTTCACTTGGGAAAAATTTCGGGGGGGGCGGCCGCACCGCCCCCCCCCTGGATCCGCCCCTGATATATATATATATATATATATATATATATATATATATATATATATATATATATATATATATATATATATATATATATATATATATATATATATATCAGGGATCGACCGGAGTTCCGATTCCGGTTCCGGTTCCGGTACTTTTTGGTTCCGGTTCCGGTTCCGGTATTTTAAAAGTACCGGAACCGGAACCGGAACCACTAATTCTCTGACAAAGGGTTTTGCTTTTAATTTTGTGTTGTTCGTCCATGAAAATTTTCCGATAGGCCTCCAACTGACCACAATCGGCCTAAAAATCAAAAATTTTTTCAGATTTTGTTCTGGCGAACCTCTTGCGACTCTGTAGCTAGTTTAGTCTTCGTCTTCTTTATAATTCTCTTTCATCAAAGCCTATGCATGTCTACAAGAGTACATTATGCTGAATTTTCTTGTATAATACACTGTCTGATGTGACGTTCCCAAGTTTAGTTTTTAATTTTCCTGTCGCAAAAAATTTCTGATACGTCTTTAGTTGACCAAATTTGGCGTAAACAGTTGAAAAATCTTCATTTTTTCTGGGGGCTGCCGCCCCCAGACCCCTGCAGTCTGTGGCTCACTGATCTTGAGTTTGCACTGTAAATGAAAGTGCTAAATTAGTGTATAGAAAGTCAAAAGTGTATAGAAGGGTTGCATATAAAAAATGTGAGTAAAAGTAAACAAAAATTTTTTTTGCAAATATTGCAAAATATAGGGTCTTTTTGAAGGGGGTTCCGGTTCCGGTTCCGGTATTTTTAGGTGGTTCCGGTTCCGGTTCCGGTTCCGGTACTTTTTGGTTCCGGTTCCGGTTCCGGTATTTTAAAAGTACCGGAACCGGAACCGGAACCACTATTCCTTTGACAAATGATTTTGCTTTTAATTTTGTGTTGTTCGTCCATGAAAATTTTCCGATAGGCCTCCAACTGACCACAATTGGCCTAAAAATAGAAATTTTCTTCAGATTTTGTTCTGGCGAGCCTCTTGCGACTCTGTAACTAGTTTAGTCTTCGTCCTGTTTATTATTCTCTTTCATCAAAGCTCATGCGTTCAACATATTGTGTGCTGTACGCGTATATATAAATATTGCATACTTATACATGTACATATACTTTAAATACAAATACAAAATACAATACAAATTTAAATAATACATTGTTATCGTTTGTGCTTTATTGTCTTAAAATGGATATTGTAATATTTATAGTACTAGTACTAGGTCTACATACAAATAGCTTTTGATTTTTTTATTCTAGCATTCTTATGTTGCAGTGCTTATTCTTTATCTTTATTATGCTGAATGTACTTGTATAATACACTGTATAATACACTGTACCTGTCGGAAAAAATTTCTGATACGACTTTAGTTATCCAAATTCGGCGTAGAGTTAAAAAATCTCCCATTTTTTTCTGGGGGCTGCCCCCCCAGACCCCTGCAACCTGTGGCTCACTGATTTTGCGTTTGCACTGCGAATTAAAGTGCTAAATTACTGAAAATACTAAAATAAATGTCAAAAGCATAGGCGGATCTAGTGGGGGTGGGCGGGGGGGGCTCGAGCCCCCCCCCCCCATGGGTCGAGGGGCCTATCGACTTGCGCATGCATGTAGGTCGCTCTCCTTGTTGTTTTAGGGCCTATTTAGGCCCTTGCAGCCTGTTGTGGACTAGATAGGCCTCTCTCTATGCTGCTTTGGGGCCTATTTAGGCCCTTATACCCTGCTGTGTACTAGTTAGGCCCCTCTCTCTGTTGCTTTGGGGCCTACTTAGGCCCTTATAGCCTGTTGTGGACTAAATAAGCCCCTGTATATGCTGCTTTGGGGCCTATTTAGGCCCTTATAGCCTGTTGTGCACTAAATAGATCCCTC